>WIUT01004145.1:0-17873 GCA_010645135.1 Tetragonula clypearis | reverse complement strand
GTAAAGTGTTAAAATATGTTAGCCGATTAATAGGCTAACATTAATAGGCTAACATTAAATGTTAAAGTCATTCGCCATGTTAAGCACCAACGTGACGTTTCGTTTCCCATTCCTTTTTAATTGATTTGCATGAAGGTTCTTTTAGTGTCCTCCGTTCTCCTAATTAGGCAAAAGTAAGGCTAGACTGTCGCGTACAGAAAAGTACGCTTCGTTAAAAATGTTGCAATGAATATAAATGAATCATACGTAGCGATATAATTTGAGTGATGTTTACTATATTAAATAACAAAGAGAACAAAGGAAACGAGAGAACAAAATAATAAATACAAGATAGACAACGCAGGCAACAATAATTCGCATAAATTCAAACGACACAATGAATTCTTTTATACAACACAGATGATCACACTGTTTGCACACTGTTTTCTCACTCGCTCGACTTTCTTCTTTTTCAAAAAGAAATGCTCTCGTTGCTGTGCTTCTCGCATCACGTTCATACTTTTTCGTTCACGCATCGTCCAGCAAACAGGCCATCTATTAGAAAATATAACTACACGTTATAATGATTTCGATGACTACAAGTATGAAGTGAAACTAAAATTTTACAAGGACACTCCGTATAGGATAATATAAAAAAAAAGAAAAAGGCAAATGGAGGGTAGGAGATTTTAAATTTGAGATTTTATTTGTCGAGAAAATTGAGTTTGAAATATGAAGTTATTCTCCCTCTTTGTTGACGCAAAATTAACATCGAAATAACTGTTTTACCCTTTGAACTCGTATGTTCGATGCTGGAGGTGACAACACACGTTTGCTGTGAAAATTTGGAACTTGTTTGTTTAAAATTATGAAAAGTGAATTATACAATAATAATGAAAGATGAATAAATAAAAGACATTGAGTCTAATTAGAATAAACACACGTGGGCGATAACATTGTAAACAAGTCGAGTCCCTCGAATTAAATTTAATGTGATTTTTTGATTATAAGAATCAACGCCAGACTTTTGATTCTTACAGTCAGTTTATTTCGTGTAAATGTTTTCTGCATTGTGAATTTCTGCTTTCAAATGAATATTTCTCCACGAGTAGACGCCCAAAGATGTAAAGTTTGGTGAGTTAAAAGGAG
Source organism: Tetragonula clypearis (assembly GCA_010645135.1). Classification (NCBI taxonomy): domain Eukaryota; kingdom Metazoa; phylum Arthropoda; class Insecta; order Hymenoptera; family Apidae; genus Tetragonula; species Tetragonula clypearis. The sequence goes on along the minus strand of WIUT01004145.1, from coordinate 16,745 downwards.
ATTGATTCTTCTCGACTGAGATTCATCGTGTTTGTCACACCTCGTATTTTTGTTACAACATTTTAATGAAGCTTTTATGAATTCTTTAATGCATAATCTGTTAATGTCACTTTTATCTACAAAGCACGCTGGTAAAAGTTGAAGGCTAAAATTTTACAAGGACACTCTGTATAGGATAATATAAAAAAAAAGGCAAATGAAGGGTAGAAGAATTTTTAATTTGAGATTTTGTTTTCGAGAAAATTGAATTTGAAATATTCGTAATATCGCGATAAATTGTTGCTTCCCAGTTAGTTTGTATTACAAAATTCGTGCGAAATTCGTAGAAACTTTGTGACTGATTTAACGTAACACGAGGAAATTAAGATTATTTGAACGCTGTTTGATGAGCTTGTTTGAAGTGATCGTTGTATAGTTTGCTCATTAGCTGTACACTTGCGGTGAAAATACCTTTTGAAAGAGAGAATTTTGATTCATGCATATTGTACAAGCAATCTGGAACACGTGAAATAAACAATTTACTTGATGAAACAGTGCACATTGTGAAAAGGTTTTCATATTTAACGAAAAGATATTTCCTACAATTTAATTAAACAACAAAACCATATTTATATCTAAACAGTTGCAATAGCTATTTTCACTATTACGTGCAAAATTATTTAGATATTTTCAACCACAAGAGCGCTACGTATTACTACGTACACTTTTTTGAGTATATTAATATAATGAGTATATTATTTTTCTAATTCAAAATTATTAAATATTATAAAACAAATGTTTTAATAACATTATTTTTTTTTAAATTCTATAATAAATAGAATTTGGCACATAAAAATTGATGGATTTATTTGCTTAAAAAATTTAAGCAATAAAATCAGTCAATAATTGTATTTCATTTTCTTAATACACTTAGTCATTCTGAGATCCAATTACGTCAAATAGAATCAAAGGTGCAAACGAAACAGAAAGGAAAGAAACGCACAGTAAAATTCACAGAATTAATTTCAATCTTTGTACTACATCTTCTTCTACACCGTGCGCCGATTGAAGCTCGAAGCTCGAGAACGATTTCAAATTTTTTCCACGTTCTAGCTCCGTAGAACCAACGATCGAGCTTGGCCACTTTCGAATCGGTTGGTATTAGTCACGGCCCATAAAATTTGCATTTTGGTGAGAAACCGTCCCCTCGAAGTATCTTGAATTGTGTGACAATCGTTCACAATGGGCTAGAGATCCGGATAAGGACCAGTCTCGTGGACCCTTGCCACTTATCGGAACGGTCCCTCAACGGTGCCCCGATAGCCCATAAAGATTCTCTAAATGTACATAGCCGAAACAAACCACCGATGCTGGAAAATCCTTTCCATCCACTTTGCCCTGACGACGACGCTCGCAGCCGAACGTTCGGAAAGCCATTTAATGGAAACGTTTCCCAGTTTCCGCTTTAGTTGTAACCAAATTTCACCGGTCAGTTTCATTCTTCGATCCGATTACCATGGCCGATGACTACTTTCCGATTTCGTCGCGTCTCTTTCGAACTTTCCCGCCACGAGGAACTCCGTTGAACGTGACGAGCGACGATAATTACGGGACACGATCGAAGAAACGTTGTTGTAGAGAAACACTGCCTCTCAAGTCGAGAGAGTAAAATTATCGAATTTTAAATCATTTCATTGCTAAATGTTACTACGACGTGAACGCTGTCTTTCGAATCGATGGAAAAGTCCGTTTCATCCTAAATTACTTGATAGCGAAATATCTACTTTCAATAAATTGATCTTGCAATTCTAAAATCAGTCAGCGATACTGTCCTGATGATTTGTTTCACTCGCGAGTTTCAATTTCCCAATTTTTCTCGCTGTTTTTCTGCGACAGATCGTGGATTATTTGACGACTCTGCGAGAACGTGAAATCGCTCTATCGGTGACAGTTTTTTTTTTCCGTTTCTCGAAAGTGGATCTTACAAAATTATTTAGTTCCTCGGCAGCTGAATCTTCGCGACGATCACGGGGGTGAGAGAGGGGCAGAGAGGCGTTCGAACGTGGACGTTAAGTACGCCGACTTAGCTACGTGCTTCCATTATTTCTCGATAAAATACGACGAAGGAAGGATATTACGCCAGGGGGGCGCGTTATATTGGGGATTCCCATAGAATCACGGAGCAAAACGTCTGCCATAGGGCAGCGGCCATCTAAACGGCGTTAACATTTATCATGTAAACGCGCCGTGAGACATTGATACTGTGCGCGCACTGGCCGCTTAATTCAATCTCATTTCCCTGTAGAACAACTTTGAACGATGCTCGTCATTTCTGTTCAAGCACGTCGCACGTGTCACGTTCAACGTCCGCGGCGTTGCAAACGACTAATTCGTTTCTTCTAGCGAAATTAATTTTTCATCCATCTGTAAACTCCTCTTAATTGCTTGGAATAGATGATTAATCTCGCCGTTGTATTGTGTTTCTGGACGATTTCAAACAATGGAGAACGAGGGGACCGGGATCTTGAAACTGCCGATTGAATATTAATGGGATTCGTTCGTGTGAAAATTTCTGAAATTTCGTTCTTGCAGCTTTTAACGAGAAACGAGAGCGACTCGTTTTACACCGATCTCACGTTCGAGCCCATTTCATGTATCCAGTGTTGCATTATTTCAGAATTCTTGCAAGGTAAAAGACGAACATCCTATTTATGAAGTTTCCAAATTTTTTTTTTTCTTTTCTCGCTGTTTCTAATGGCAGATAAAACGAACGATGGAATTCTTTTTGGAGACACACGCAAAATGAAAGATCGAATTTCTTTTCCTTTTTTCTTTTTCCTTTCGTATTTCAATTTCACTGGCGAAGTTCGTTTTTCTCTATCCGATATTACGACGCTTCCGAATGATTTTAAATAACAGAAATCGAAGACACGAACTTTCTACCCGCTCGGGCATCGCGATCTTCGATGGAACATCTTAAAACTTCTTCTTACAATACAGTGATGAGATCAATAATAAAAAAGAAAAAAACAATTCAAGAAGTAAAATTCTCCGATTTAAAAAACTGTGACGGAGCAGGTCAGGCTCGGTCGCCTGGAACGTTTGAAAGAATTACGCAAACATCGTGGCACGAGGCGATTTACGCAACGAAGGATCGATATTTGCCTTCCACGGTGTCGCGTAATACCTAGAAAATTGTGCTTAAACGAGCCAATATTTTTATTCGACGCTCGCCGCGCCAGAGAGTTAAGACGGAGTTGATTTTCCAAGGAGCAGGAAGGGTATTCCTCTTAAGCGTCTTAACGTGTTCGATATCGGAGATCGCCTTAAGGGATCGTCGAGGGGAAGAGGGAAAAAAAATAACCGGCCAAGTCGGGGAAATCGTGTTTCGCTGGCTTCGAAGAGGACAGTTTAATAAACGGCCCGATGCAAATAACGAGAACTCGGCCGAACTTTCCTCGCAAAACCTTCTGCCGGTGGCCGTTTTCCAATTCCGACGCCTCTGTTCTTTCTTTTTTCTTTTCATTTTTTTTTTTTTCCACCGGTTTACGCTCCCTCGTACGAGAGAACTCGCCGTTAGTTTCGCTCGTGTAATTATGCAGCCCCCCGATTATCACGCTAATTGGCACGCCGTGCGCGAAAACGTACGCGTTTTGTTTGCTCGTGCACGCGTGTGTCGCAACGATGCGACGTCGAAAATTGCGAGGAAAGATCGTTGCGTCTCGTGTCTCGTCGCAAGGCGCCGTTTCGAGTGAAATTAACTTTTTCTAACTTTTCGATGTAATTAGTTTGAAAGTCGTGGCAAAGCGATGCGAATTTCAACATGTAGAGTTTTTTCGTGTGTTTTTCTCATGTGTGTATTCTATTGTAGGAACGTGCAAATGTTCGAAAAAAAAGAACATGGATTAAAAATTTAGGATTTTCAATTAACATCGTGAATCTGAAGGTTCCACACGAATGAACATCAATCCTCGAAGTATTTTTTTTTTCCCCCTCTCTAACGATATCTACATTTTCTCGTATTTTTCTTCTGTTGTATTCCAAAGTTCTATGAATCTTCTTTCACAATATGCAAATATACGAATATACAAATATGCAAATGTATATATAATTCACTGCTTCGCACCGCACCTATCGTCGAGTAATTAAAAATATATACTCCAACGAGGCTAAGGACCCTCTTTCAGTTCTATTTAATGTAATCTAATTCGGCGAACGCTCGCAGGGAAATCGGTCCGCGGATAAAAGCACACGTGGCAAGCTCACTTAGGTTAATTATTATCGAGACCTGGTGTATTCACGGGCCAAAACGGAGCCGAGCCCGTGATGCGACTGGCCTAAATAACGATCGACATTTTTCACTTCCGTCTCTCCTATTTTTCTCTCGTTTTTTTCTTTCTTCTTTCCTCTTTTTTCCCTTCTCTGTTTTTTTTTTCACGATGATGAAAGCGACGAACGATGATGATATCCGGCGCATAATAACGGCAACTCTGTCCGGTGGTTTAATTAACGAGAGAATCGTGACAGGCCGTTCGGTAAGGCTCAGCGGAATTTCGTGGAATTTCGTGGAATTTGTTTTTCGAAGGAAACAGAGAGACAGGGGAGTAGTTGGTTGGATTAAGGAGCAATTTGGGAGTTGCTCGTGCAGATTGTTATCTCCAGGGGGAAGAAGTTGAAGAAGAAGGAAAGGGATTTTGTTAGGGGCCGTTGTTCTCCTTTTCGAGGCATTCCAACCGGGATCTTTTAATCTCTGGGCCATTGTTGTAATTCTGTTTTATCGGCAATCGGAAAGCGAATCAGGGTGGAGAATTACATGAAATTACCAGTCAGGTTAGAATATTTATCAATTGCGGTATTTATATTTATTAGTGTGCAATATATTCTTGCATCAGTGATAGACGACAGGCTCTTGCACGAAATTGTAATATTAGAAAAGAAATTACAGTTTCATGGTATTAATCGTGAGATTGAAAATAAATGCTACATGCACAGAAAGCTCTTATATTTTTCTTTTTCTTTTTTCTTTTTTTTTTTTTTTTAGATCAGTTGGAATATTTATATTTCATTACGTTCATCCATTCTTATTTAATATTTTCTCCGCTTTTACGTGTACGTTTATAAATTTTAGCAAAATTTATGAATCAGTAATGAAGCAGAAAAAATAAAAAATAAAGAAAGAGAAAATAGAATTCGATGGTAAAAATTTCAACGTCAGGGATCGACTGGAGTATAAATTTATTTATATGAAATTGTTAAAATGAAAAGGTGCAATAGTTACTGTCAATGATCGAGATTCGTCGGAACGTAGAATTCATGAAATGCCGAAGATGCTTTCGGGATACAAGTTTTACCTAAGAGCATTGAGGGAATTTTTATTAATCGAAGAAAAGACGTTGCGCTCGTAAAAAGATAGAATTTGCTAGTAAAAAAACTTGAACGGAGATGTAGATTAAAGTGCACGTTTAACCCAGTAAATTAGAGAGTTTATAGATGCGTGTAGTTAGTAGTACTCATAAGCGGTAGTAGTGTAGCCCGTAAATGGTCGGACCGTTGCCAGTAGAAGCGAAACTGCGTGAAACCGCCCTTAGCGGAACGATCATACTTCGCTATTTCCGCTTTTGCTATACTCTGCATATTCTTGTGAGACGAGGAATTTTAGAAAAATTTTTTTTCATTACCGCCAAGTGTGATAGAAATTATTATTTATTTTCTACAGTTTTGTTTCTTCAAACAGTTGCCAATGTCTTTGAACACAAGTTTTGAAGAGAAGAGAAAGTTTAGAAGAAATTTTCATAAAGGAAAAAGTAAAATTTATACAGAATCACGAAGTTTTTTTATAAAAACTATAAGATATTAATGAGCAGAATTATTAAACTTATCAAAATGGCGGGTTGCAGATATTTAGTTTCTTAAACTATACGAATGCTTTATTCCGCTTGATTTTGATCGATATGTACAGTGTGTTTTAGTAATTAGCAAATGAAAATTATTTAAAGACTTCTTTAAAGAAATCAAAGATCTCTTCTTTATACATATACTCTGTATTTTCTTTCGTCATTCTATTCTGATTACAGTAATTCATTACTCCGTGTACACATATTTATTTCCATCGTATTGCATTCTAATCAGGCTAATCCGAACGTAATTACATTTAACTAAACACGATCGATGAACGATGATCGATAGTGCCGGGTATTAAACAAGTCAGACCACCGGAAACGCTACTAGTCACACACTCAAAACCTCGTCCATACAGAGCATCATTGTTGGCACGCGTTCGAATCTTGTTAAACGGCACTCGAATGTCGAACATCATTACAACAACGCGTTCTCCATTTCGGAATTCAAGCCTCGAACACGAATCATGGAGGACCGACGTTTCAACAACTGGCGACCTGCTTAGTCGATTGCCTAAACGCAATTCAAGGACCACCCTAAGCTTAGAAACGACACTCTGCAGTTGTCGGCGAATTTTCATCATGCTCGTAGACGTAAAAATGTACGTCAGAGTATCGAGCCGTGTTCTAACAACACGGTTTATGAAATAACGAAGAATGGCAATGTTTTTGTACATTTGCATCATTATTGTTAGCCTTGAATCGTCAACGTGTAAAATATGACCTTGGTCATTTGAAGCATTATCGATCGATTAAATTAAGGGAAATTATATATCTTTTATTCGTTGAAAGACTACACGCAGTGGCTCGAATAACTAAAAACTCGTTGTTAGAGAATCATATATCAAATGAAGATCTTCTTTGGTACGGAGAAACTTTCATCGTCTTCCCTTCTAAATGTCTAGAAACGAAAAAGTATTTCAAATTAAATTAACGATGGATTGGTCTCGAGAGCAAGGCAAATGAATCGATTATTTCAAATTAAGGCAAGTTTTATAAAGCGAGAGACAAATTGTATCTTCTATTCGTTAAGAGGCTACGTGTAATGATTCGAATAGCTAGAAATCTATTATTAGAGAATCACGTCAAACCTCGAAGACACCTTCTTTTGGTAACACAGTTCGGAGAAACGTTCGTCGTGTTCTCTCAAAACTTCCACCGTCTTTTTCTAAAAAAAACAGAGGTAAAAACAGAATTCTGCAAAGACATTCAATTAACGTTTGGAAGAATATTCATTGAAATTTCGTGTTGAGTTCTCCGTGAACCGTCGTACGCTGTCATACAAATATAAAACAGGGTTCCAGGGTTCCAGGGTTCGAGCAGAACCGCGCCGGAAACATTCGCTCCGAATCGGCGAACACGCAATTAAACTCGCGCTCAGGCGGCGACGGCCACTTTCCAGTTTGGCTCTTTACTTTGCAAATTACTTCCGTGCCGTTTCGCGGCCTCTATCTTTCGCCGCATCAACCGGATATTTCTCCGCGGTGTCTCGCATAGTTTCCGCATGGCCAGTCGAAGCGGAGAAACGGCCCCGCGAACCGTGGAATTCCGCGATCCTCCGAGGTGTTAATTCACTAGCTAGCCGAGCTAGCGAATTGGCCACGATGCAGAGTTACACCGACTCCAATTAAGCTGATGGCAGTCGGGTAAATTGCGATCCCTTCCCCCACCCCCACCCCCCACCCCCAGGAAAATGAAATCATTCTGTAACAAGTTCAGCTTCTTCTTTTTTTTAACTCTTCTTCCTCTCCGTTCTTTTTTTTTTTTTGTTTGTTTTTTTCCTCGGTAGTATTTTTCCGTAGGTTCAATTATTTTTCGAGCAACGAGATAGAAAGAGAGAGAGAGAGAGATTTAGCGAGCGGAAGAGAACTGCGATTAATATCGTTCTCTCGGATTTGAACTGGGTCACTTAACGCTGAAACCACCGACAGCTGGTGGTGTAAATCTTATTATCAGCGAAGCGAGAGTGCAAGCAACTGGGAAAATGTTTATCGCGCTATAAAGAAAACAGAGACAGGCCTTCGGATCTGTATTGAACGTGCCTGTTCTATCAACAGCAGAACCACCGCCAGCGATTTACAACTTCTGTTTGGCGATTTTTACAAAACGTACAGTTTTACTGCTGATTTTTGCAAACGCGAAACGATCTTACTTCTGTAGATTTGAATCTAGATTTCTCGCGAGATGTATAAATAAGAGCGTACTCGCGTACTCCGTTATAAAGTTCGTCCGTTTCTTTTGTTTCAACGTCTCTAGTGAAAACGTCGTCCCTTGTTGCCGACATTGTGCCAGCAAATCAATCAAGAACGTCCGAAATTCTCGTTTGAAGAAAGTCGTTCGAGAACAAAGAGTCATTTTAAGGATAATTCTACGCGTATATATCGGGTATATAGCCTCGTCAGAAAGCCTCGGTACCAGCTCGGGACAACAACAAATTATCAACAGGCCATTAGCAGTAGTCGCGTGACTAGCAAGAGGACGGGGACATTCTTAGCATGGTTGAACGCGATGGGGCCCGCGAACGCCAACAGCGTAAACACATCGCTAACTAGCCGCGTTTCAGTGCCGAACCGTCTCCTCCTTCGCTCTGTTTACAACACCCTGATGATTAATTCATGCGCGTTACGCGGCACCCGCCATTCCCGTGTAACGCGCGTCCTCGGCGTCTCTAACGAAGTTACTTCGTTACGTTCGTTAAATATGACGACGCGAAACACCAAAACCTCTCCGAATCCCCTTTGTTCGACCGATATAATTAAGGGAGAGAGAGGGACCGAGCGGATTTTGTACATAAATACACACACGCGCGCGCGGACTGTTCGAAAACGCGCCACGGAAACCACGGCGGCGGCGGCCGCGTTTCCGGTTTCTCGCGCGAGGGAATCTGGGGCTTTTCTTTGATCCGGTGGAGTGGAACGCCCGTCAGGCGACAGGTACTCTGGCGAATGTTAACAACTCGTGAGATTTCGGCGGTGCTACAGAGACAGCAGAAAAGAAAGAATGCGAGAGAGAGAGAGAGAGAGAGAGTGAGGAGGAGGAACTCGTGGTTTCCGTCGAGGCGATTGAGTTTGCATGTCATTGCCTCGCGCTTTCGCGTGAGAGAAGAATTCCTTCTCTCTCCAGCGACACGACTCTTTGTTCATGCTGATTTCAGCAGCGTGGCACCGCGACTGCCGCGCGAGTTCGCGCGAGTTTTTGGCCGCCAGTCAAGCGGCTGGAGAATCCGTGGCCTTTCTTTGCGAAGAAACTACCCAGCTCCACGGATTGTTCCATTTCTCGCGAACGGTCGAAAGTTTCGAAAATCCGGGAGTTGCTGACCTTGATCATCGCCGGATTGCGATTTTTCTCTGCACCATTGTCCTCTCCGCTTTCCGGGAGAGAAATTTTTCGTCTTCGTTTCTTAGAATTTGTCCCGGCTCAGTTTCAACGTCCCGGTTGTCTTCATAATCGAATCGACGAGCTCCCTGCAAATTTGTCGTTCCCATTTTTTTTTTACCGACTCGTCTTCTGTTTCTCTAACAAAAATTAAGAACGAACGAAGGGCGCGCGAATCTGCGTAAAAATTTCGACGTTAAAAAAAGAAAGAAAAAAAAATTCGAACGAACACGCGACGCAACGAAACGGAAAAAAGATGGATGTCTGGCGTGTCTGAAAAAAAAAAAATCGATAACGTAGGAAACATCAGCTGTTTTTTCTAAAAATCAATAACACGCGAGCAGTTCAATCGCTAGTAACGCGGAGTAACACGAAGTAATATGAAAATTGGTCCCCACCGGTCTCGGCTACCGAATCTTCGAGGTGGAAGAAAGGCTGAACGGTGCCCCGTAGATTCTAAATTATGCAGGATACTTTGATACCACCGCCTTGGCCCCCGATTTAATCAGTTTAATGAAGGTGTTCACCTGCGCGGTGCACGTCATACGAGCAATATACTCGATGCACTTGGAGTGCACGTCGTTCCACCGTTATGTCACCTGTTAGATTAACGAGCCCCGCGTTCATGGCGGTCTCGCGCACCGGCGACCATAAATGGTGTAAAGTAGCCAGGCACTTTGTTAGGCCGGTATGACGCAGAAATGAACCGTGTTACCGTGCCTCGCGTGATTTTCACATTGAAATATCTGCCTATTATCCGTTACTCGTTCGCACGGCAAGCGTATCGGCAAGCGAAATTCGTTAATAAAAACGAATTCAAGAATTGTTATCAACGGTTTATATCCGGACGTGTCGCGCACGTTGCCAGCTGCAAAGGCAAAGAGTTTCGAAAGAGTGGCGACACCGCGCCGAGATAAAGTGGAATTACGCGGAATTATGCACATTTCGTGCACAAGTTTCGTGCTTTCGGGAACTGGGCAAACGCGGCAGAATTGTACGAGGGAATTTGAAGAACAACGCGTACTCGTATATTCTTTTTTTTTTTTTTTTTTTTTTTTACGAAGAATTGAGAAGACCTATTCCTTTCGCTACGCGTATTGAATATTTTCAAACCGAAACACGAAAGTTTACTAGACGAAAAAAAAAGAAAAACGCAGAGTATAGTCGCGTGGCTTAAGAATACAAAGTGAAGAATCAAGAATTTCGTTTGAATAACGTAATGAGTTCCCGAGACGAAAAATGAAAGAGCTTCGAAATCATATTTGCCCCTCGAACGATCCACGTCGACTGATCCACGCGGCAGCCGTTGGTCCTGTGTACCGTCGAAAGCGAACAGGAAAATCTCGATTCGAATCTAGGAGAAGCGTGTTTCATTTTTAATGAAATCTCCCGTCTCCCGTCGGGGAAATATTTGTTTTACCAGGTGTGTGTGTGTGTGTGTGTGTGTGTACGTATGTATATTTTTAACAGGAGAACGTTCCGAAGCTGAAATTAAATTACCTCTCGCCCCAAATATCCCCCCGATGGGGGAGGGGGAAGATAGATAAATCAAAAAGTTCGCGCCGGATTAGAAACCGTTCCCGAAAACGGTAAATTCACTGGCGAAAGGGGTGAAGAGGGAGAGAGAGAGAGAGAAGGTCGGAGAGAGATCTCGTGGGGGCAATAGGCAGCGTACTCTCTGATGGAGTAGGCTCGAGTTCGAGTCCCAGAACGGTTCCTCGAGAGCCTTTCCGGTTCACACGGCCGCTGCAATTCACTCCAAGATCCAAGATAACCCAAATAATTTCCAATTTCCTTTATCGATCCTGCGCGGCATCGTTTAACGGGGGCGCCCCGTTATTTAAACTTCTCATTGTCGTGCGATTAAGTGTGTCAACTCGACTCCGTTACACCTGGGACGTTACGGCTAGGAGTCCTCTTTCGTATTCTCTCAAAGAAAATTAAACGATCTTCCTTCTGCCTTCTGGAATGTTCCTGCGGAGTTTGTTGGAAGACAAGCACGAGATAATTGGCCTACGTTAGTCTCGCGTGGCTTGATGCAAACCGCGAATTTTCAAACCGCTGTCCTCGAGACTTCCTGTTGCTCATCGAACAGAAGCTCGAGAGAGGGATCGGAAGGAAAGTTCGATCTTTGATAGTTCGAAGTATCGCGATTTCTGCATCAACTAATTTCAGTCGCACAAGGCTACGTGTATTTATCATCGTGGAAGTGAAAGAGAGACTGTTCGTGGAAATTTCATAGATTCTCCGAAGAGTTGAATAAAAGTATAGCAAGTGAAAGCTTGCGTTCGTTATTGTGCTACCATTTCTTTTTTTTTTTTTTTCTTAATTCCAGGATTTTTACTTTTCTCATAGTTACTGTGCGTATTTTAGAAATACTTCGTAACTTGAAACAAAGGAGATGTCTATCTGCAATGCTGGCAAAATTAAATTGTTCGCTACTTACTGCGACAAAAAGTGTTCGTAGTCAGTAGATTCGTTGGCTCGTATTACTTCTAAAGTTAAATTCTTTAAAACTTTAATAATTGATAAGGAATGTTTAAAGATTAATAAAGAAGCAAGGGGCACAACAGTAGATACATATATTGACTCGTACCACTTTCAAAATTAAATTAAGATAATAATTAAATCCCCGTTGTAACATTGTCAGTACAATTTTTATTTCTACGTCGTTTTCAAGTATCTTGCTCTCGTTCTTAACGTAAATTAAAAAAAAAAAACAATGTCATAAAAAAGAAACAACACCAATGTTATTTTATAAAATCAAAGAATTTTCCTTGATCGATTCCTGATAATTCCATATATAAATTCTACTCTCGAAGTTCCTACGCGAGGCACACGTTAATCGTCAATAATTCGCCAACCTTGCCGTATGGTTTGGCGCCAGTGAAACGGGATCAAGAGATCTGAACGAACTTTTGGAAGAGGGTCGAGTGCCGGTGATTGAGGAAAGGCAGCGAAGGGGAGGGAAAAGGTTAGAGGCAGGCACGTGGTGAAAGGAACTCTGAGGGCGTCTTGAAGGTATTCTGTTTGTGGTTTTCGGGGTTGAAGGGAATTTTCCGCGAAAGGGGTGTGCCGAGGTTAACTCTGGCTGTGATTCGAGCAAGGGGAAGGAGAAGGTAGTACATAAGGGACGACAGAGAGAGTCTTTGAAGTCGCGGAGTCGGAGAATTCTTGGACTTCAGCGAGCTTTAAGTCAGTGATTAAGGCTGCTCGAGAGGAAGAAAAAAAAAGAAAAAAAGAAAAGAAAAGAGAAAAGCGAGATTGTGGCGAGATTGTAGCTTCTGAAGAATCTCAAGTTCGTGGAATTTGAAATTTGAAATTGGTGGCTCGATCTCTGTCTCCTGAAAATTTTTATCAGTCGAAAGAGTTCTTTCAGATTTTAAATATTCATTGCTTCGTTATTTAATATTGCTCTTTGAATATTTCACACACACACACACACACACACATATATTTGTAAATTGTGTCCCTTCTAGTTGTAAGTAGATTTTATGAATTTTTAAATTCTAAACGAACGTAAATAAGGGACTATATTATAATAAATATTCTCTTCCTGCCGATTAATATAATACATATTAAATAAATCAAAATTATCTGAAGAAAGATGTACTACTTGGAATATATGTATATATTTATGTTCTTCGAGCAGTCATTGTGTGTCAAAAAATGGCGGAAAAGAGATTCAAAATTTTGCAAAATCGCGAATAAAAGGGACGTAAGACTAAGCTGGGGGAGGTGGAAAGAAAAATGTAAAATTTCAAACAAATTTCTGTGCAATCGGGCGTGATTGTCGGCGACAAGGGAAAATAAAGGGATGACGGTGAAAGTTTCGAAGGATGATTTGCGGTTTCACGGGGGAAAGAACTGTGAACAGGTTTTGGGGAGGTATAATGGACTCGGTTACTTTGGCCGCGGAAAATTCCGCCGAACTTAGGGAGTTTGCGTAATCGGTGAATTTAGCAAATTTACCGGATCCGGTCGATCGAGCCCAACGCTCCACCAAATTCAAGTCTCATCCAGTAATTGTCCGGTGAAGTTTCGTAAATTGATTATAACGCGACGCCTCGTACGTTCGAAAATTTCGAAAACTTCGATTTTTCTTTCCTTTTTTTTTTTTTTTTTTTTTTTTTGATTGATGAAATTCGATCTTCCTTTAATTAGTTACGTTAGATTTTCAGGGGCTTGATTTAAAGTCATATTTTTCAACTAAATTTCAACATATTCTACGATAATCTCGAAACATTGACAATAGTTGAAAAATGTACAATTAACAATTCACATTAAAATATGCATATACTTGAAATATACGATTATTTGAACAATTAATTGAAATATGTAATTGGCAATGCTTCAGAAGATATAATGATTTTTAAAAATTGTTTCTCAAACACTCGGTCAGAGTAATAGAATTGTTCTTTAATGAACCGACGCGTTGGCGTCGAAAAGTAGGATTGGCTGTTCAAAAAATCAAGGGAGCCACGCCAGTGTCCGTTTGAGTTACAAATTGCCCTGTCTCCGAAGTAATAGAAATTAATTACTTTTTCGATACAGTCGTGCCGTTGGTGACCCTGGAGGGCAGTATAGCTTCGCCATACGTTTATTCTTTGATTACGAGCCAGCAAGTGGAGGAAGCCTTTTATACGCAGGCGCGTCGTTTCGACTGGCGTTACGCGTATGGCAAACTTAAAAATAGTCGCTCGATTTCACCCGAGCTCGAACTCGAATTTAGATCGTTGAATTTCAATTGAAAATTCACTTTCTCCGCTTTATTAAAATCGAAATTCAGAGACAGATTAGTACCTGGTCTTCGACTTGGGATTTAGGAACGATTCAGACGATCTCCGTCTAATCCGCGCGATCGATATCGTTAATCCCGGTGTTAAAACAACGATCAAAGTATCGTTACACGAGGGAACACACACACACATACACACACACACACACACGGGGACGTCCTGCGATTCTAACACGTCCATTCGTACCGCAAACGATTGCACGAAGCAATTTCGCGAGCGGCGGTGTTGTTTCTTGCGATGTTGGCGTACCGTAATGGCCTGGAAAGAGGTCCGCGCAACTTTCATCACCATTGTCGGCGGAGATAGTCCCGCTTCTATGAAGCAGAAATTCCAGCTGAAAAACCGAAAAATTCGCGCCGTAGGAAAACCGTGCGAAAGAAACGAAGGCGATACGCTCCGAAACTGGCAACGTCTCCGAGACGAAGTCGTTTCTCCATTCTCTTCTCTCGTCCACGATCAGCTTCACGTTCGAGCGGATTCTGGCATATTTCTGCCAAACGGGACACGGGAAATTGCGAGACGATGCTGATTATCGTTGATGAAATATCCATAGTGTGACGTGCTTTCGGCAACATTTTTAAACGTAAAACGTACATTTTTCGACTGTGTTTGACAATTGGACTATGGACCAATTCTTCAAGGGAATGTTATATTTTTATTCACAAAATATTATATTTTTATTTCTTATGTTAAGTATTGTAACAGGTGTTTGCGTTACTTTTGTCCAGCGTTTTTCTCGAAAATGGTAAACAACAGGGGAAAATGGCACGCGATAAAATTGTACAGTTTATTATGACCAATGCATAATTTCGTCACCTTAATTTCGTGAGAAACATTGCAAACGTAAGAAATTGTTACACACACTGCTCTATCGGTACATAGTAAATCGTACAACTTTGTCTTCTGTCATTTTTTTCTCTTGCTTATTTCTGAGAGGAACGCTGAACAGAAAGAACGCGAACGCCCTGTACATCTTTTACATATCGTGTAAATAAATCGTCTGCATTTTCGATTGGTAACATTTCCCGAGAGGTGGCAAGCACCTCGCGAGATTTTCGAAGAGATCGATACTTTTTCTAAAAACTTTAAGACGAGAAAGTGTAAATCGCAATTCATTTTAACTCTTTTTCTCAATTTTTTTAGCGATGACTTTGCTATCGATTCTTCGACTACGTTTCCAATTTTTTTTTTATTTTTATTTTTTTTTCTTTTCATTTCGTTCCGCGGTTTGATTTCGTTTGGTATTTTCATTTTCTGCGGTAGCTTATTTTTCGAAGCTCTCTCTCTCTCTACTTTCATCCGACGGGTGGTGTAATCAACCTTCGTACGAGTTTAATAACATACTAACTGTCGCGGCGGCCAATATCGATAGGGAAAATTTATTAAATTGGAATTTCGTAGGCAACGTGACGGCCCTCCAATTATGATCTGACCGCGTGCGAGCTTTTCCGATGCCGATTAATCGGTATTTCAATCGATCGACGTCGCGGTTATCCGGCTTGGTAATAGCGTTTGTCACAAACGACAGATCCGTGATCTATTCGAACGCGAATTTTCAGAATTTCACAGCTTTCGTTCGTTCGTTCGTTCGTTCGCCAATCCCATTGTCTCACTTTATCTCTCGCGCGTACTCTCTCTCTCTCTCTTCATTTTTTTCCTCTTCTCTTCTTTCTTCCTTTTTTCCTTTTTTTTTTTTATTTTGGTTTATTTTTTAGAGGCATGTCCTGTTTCTCTTGAAATTCGACGCGTGACAGATATTTTTTTCTTTCTTCCTTTTTACGCCGGCTAACTTATTCATGACACGTGTTTGTTAAATTTCAAATGTTTTTTTCCCCCCACTGCTCCGGTCAATTTTTCCGCTTTTTATTCCGTTTTTATTGCAATCCACGTACGTCAAACAAGCAAATTTCATGGGGACGTGATTTCATCTTTCGGAATGAAAAATGAGTCAATACACGCTGCAGATTAAAAAAGTATCCCAGGATTTTCTATTCAATTTTCGACGAAATTATTTTAGTACTTGCAGTACTTTAGTACTCTATCGTTGTTTCATGTCATTGGCTTACCATTGATTTCTCTATGAACTGAATTTGCAAAGTAGAATCACGCGGGAGAGTAATTTATGTCTCTTTGAGAATATGAATGGAAACGAATAGATACATCGATAAATCATCTAATGAATTTCATCATACCTAATTCATTGTTCGTAATTTCATCGTTCATCAACGTTCAAGGGATTACACTTGTACACTTATTATTTTATTTCTCGATGTTCGAAGAACGTTTTTCGAAAGCGCAGGCCTTTGATCGTTTGACGATTGCTGGAAAGCTCTGAAATTTTTAGCTTCGTCAATTCCGCCGATTAGCAAAACTGTTTCACGAACAATCTGTTCAATTCCAGCGGCGAGGGCGGAACATAAGGAAAGTTTTATTTACCGTGCAATCCTGTATTCGACTTTTCCATTAACCAGGTCCGGTTTCATCCGGCTTATGCCGGTGTAATCGAAACTTGGTTAACTGTTGCGCTGATGCTGCAATATTGCTCCGCCTCCTATACCTTGTCTCAAATTTTCCATCCCTTGTTTCGTCATCGTCCGCGATGTGTCTCGTCTTCCGAGAAGCGAGCATCGCGCAAAATTCCATTTGTTTAACCCTTTCGCTTCGAGCGCCGGATATATTCGGCATCCATGGTGTG
>WIUT01004144.1:0-17873 GCA_010645135.1 Tetragonula clypearis | reverse complement strand
TATATATATATATATTCTTTGTGGGAGAAATAATATATAGGATAGGCCAAAAATCACTTACCAAATACTAAAATAAATCCGTAAAATATTATTTTCATTATATTCCATTAAATTTCCTTTAACATCTATATCACATATAACTTTCTTCTTTTCAATTTTCGTGTAATAAATGTATTTTTCTCTCTTTTTAATTTTTTTCCTTTCCTTCGCCGATTGAAGTGAAGCAGAAAGTCAACAATAAACAATCGTGTTTGAATGATAAATTTGATTTACAATTAATAGAAAAGTGATTTTGATCTTTTTATTCAAAGAAAATAGGCGGAAAGAGAAAACTTTGGCACATTCTATACGATAGCCTGAGCATAAATTCGTTCCCATTGTGAGATGTATGATTTTCCTCTCAAACTAGTAGTCATCGCGTTTGTACATTTCTGGTTCGATTATTGGTTACACGGTTTATTTTACTTGACGTTCAGATATTTGGTAGATACTATGTTTATTAACCAACTGAAAGAAAATCGCTCAATTGTCATTTAATATAGTCAATAAAATACAGTATCTTTCCTTTATGAAGTGAAACATGTAAGTAATATATTTTACATGAATACATTTTTACTTTACTTTCTATTCATTGCGTATAGAGTAAAATTATAAATAACAAATAGTATTAATAATATTAAATAAGTATAGTATATAAACAAATAGCAGTGATTATAAACGATAAATAGTATAATAGTATAGTAGTAAAATTAATAAATAGTATAATAAATAATAAATAAATAAATAAATAGTAAAATAAACAGTTAAATAAATAGTATAATAGTAAAATTATAAACGATAAATAGTAGATAACAAAAATCGCACGAGCTCTGTTTTACAAAAAAAAAAAATTTTCCTACATACACACATACATGCTTACTTTACTCCACCTTTTCACAAAGGAGTCGTTCCTTCATCGTTTAAAATTTCAACATTCTGCAAAACTCTGAAGTATGGAAAAAAACATTTTTTCCTTTCTCAGAACATAGATTCGTTTGATTTTGACAGTATCATAAATATTGCAAACAGTGAAATTTCTCGTTTTTTTTTTCACGACTACTCGATGACTTTTTGTTAATATTAGGACACGTCGATACATCGTTTTGATTTGTAAACGAAAATCGTATAATGAGAAACTTGGGTTCGTTCCAATATTCGTGAACTTTCAAAAATATCGTTCGTTCTGTCTAAGACGATCGCAGCAGATCGAATATTAATGAGAGAGCCGCTGTATAAATTTTCACGCTGAGAAAATTCGATTCTTAAGAACATCTTGAAATACCTTTCGATTAGAGGGATTTCGATTCTTTAAGAATATCTTAAAAATATCCAATTGGAATTAGATCTCGACTTTCGAGAATTAGAATATCTTCCAATTGGAAGAAATTCCGATCCCCGAGAAGTCGAAAATATTTCCTATATCGATCGCGTGTTGGATACACATTCTCCCCAAGATGAAAATCTCGACACGAGAGATTAATAAAAAGAAAAAAAAAAAAAAGAAAAGCGCTTCGAGCACAGAGTTTCCCAAACGTCTCCGCGTAAAAATGAAATCCCTCTTACTCCGTCGAGCATCGGTCGAGGGGGGGCTTTTATTGAATATCCGATACAGATCAAACAGTACGGGGTGTGCATAAATCCAGCATTATGCTACAGAGAGGACGGAAACTCGGATCCGTTTCTTATAAATACATTTCCCACGTTGAGAAGAATTTCGACTGTTCGAAAGTATCTTTCGACATCCGCATTTAGATACACACGGCTCTCGAAACATCTCGACATAAGAAATTAATAAAATCCTTCCTCCGTTCGAGCACGGATCCCCCCGTCTCCCTCTGCATAAAAATGAAAATACCCGAAGGAGTATCAGTCGAAGGACTTCCCGACTGAATCCGATATGCATCGAAAAATACAATACACGGGAATAATCGAGTGTATAAATCGAGCGTTCTCTCGACTTACTCTGTGGATTAAAGTCGTCCTCCTTACGAATGTATGGAATTAATCTGCGCGAATGATTAACCCTTTGACTGCTATGGGCGCGTATATGCGTCCAGCAAAAGCTACGAGCGTGGCCTATGTTCGAGCTTGTTCACTATTATCTCGCGTTTATTTTCGGCAATTGCTTCTATCGTATGTAGTGTCCAACACTGTCAGAAATACCACATACCTCGTTCCTTAGCAACGAGATAAAAGAAAATCTTGTTTATTTCGTCCAGTTTTTTCTCCGTATATCTTAAACTCGTTTCATTTGCAGTCGCACAGCTGTGATTGTCGTGCATTTTGCATATTGTAATATTACTTGCGGTGCATTTGATTTTTTTTTTACATTATTTTGTATCGTCATTTGATTTTCATTATTATTATATTTGCACGTTCGTGCCATGTATAAATATCACCAAAGAACCAATGTTCCCAATTTTATGAAGCCTACGGATGACAACTTCTAATAGAAACAAAATGCTCACAGCCATCGCCTAGATACAATAGTGATACACAGCGTGTGGGCTATGAATTTTCTTATTGTTCTTCTTTCTTCAAATATATGTATTCGAAATCTGTGGTTTTCGTTTGTATACAAAGTATTTATATTACGGTTTATTGCTACATGTAGGTAGTATTTACAATATATAATCGTTCCTATATGATTTGTTCAATTTTCCAAATTTTAACATCCAAATGCATTATAATTATCGAATTATGGAGCTTTCAAGACTTTAGCATTGGCGAATAAACATTATATATGAAATAAAGAATGTCTGGATACGTTTCGGAGCAGACGAAGTAATAGTAATTGAATTGTGTACGATATTATAATGTGTTAGTACGCCGCCGACGAGGTTCACACCGCGCGAAAAAGTATTCAGACCCCGAAGCGATCGTTTCGAATAAGAGCATATAGCAGTCAAAGGGTTAATAAAATTCTTTCAACGTGATTCCAATGAGACGCGATCGTTGGAAATGAGACCGATCGTCAATCGGAATTCAGCGCCAGCGTGTATAGAATCGAGGCGTTCGCGTGAAAGCATCCCGAAACGCGAAGAGCAGATCCATCGAGACGCTCGTTCTTTTTTCTTTTTCTTTTGCACGGTTTTCTCCTTTTTTTTTTTTTTTTTTTTTTTTTTTTTACGTCCGCGTGACGTTCGACGAGCCACTTAAATCGGGCTTGTCATCGAGTTTCACCAAAAAGTGAAACGCCACCCCTCGGCGCCGTGTCCATTTTGCCAGCTTCGTGGCAGCTTTCCGGTTATTTCGAAGTAATTGTGAAGGATCCGAAACGATGCAAAACAGAGAGCGGCTAACGCCGCTGTTATAGTCATCGCGAAACATCGAAACTCTCGCAAATGGATTTTCATTTATTTTTTTTACACTTTCTCGGCGGTTAACACCTTTACCGACCGTGTATTAGCGGTGAATAGTTAGCCATTAATAGGCTACCGGTCGGTAAAGTGTTAATAAAGTAGTGTACATTGATTCTTCTTTTTCTTTTCAGAGCAAATGTTAATTCGAATTTCTAGATTGTTTTTACAAGAAGCGGCCTGACCTCCACGTTCGATGAAAGTTCACCACGTGGTCGTGAAAAGCCTCGCGGATTTATTAACTTATAACTGGACTGCGAATTTTAATTATGAATTATAATTATTTAATTATTTAATTATTTAATTATAATCTCTAACATTATAATACTTTAATTTTAATTATTTAATTATAATCTTCATGCGAATTCACGTTCCTGCGTGTGTAAGAAATTATACGATAGAAATTTATTAAATTTTTATCATTTCATATAATAAATTTCATCTTAATATAAATCTTATTAATAATGGCAATGTAGAATAAATTAATATTCGTAATTTAAATAAATAATCAATAATTTTGAAATTAAATATAATGTATAATTTTCTATAATAAAAATGTTCTTACCGACCGTGTATTAGCGGTGAATAGTTAGCCATTAATAGGCTACCGGTCGGTAAAGTGTTAAGATATGTTAGCCGATTAACAGGCTACCGGTCGGTAAAGTATTAATAAAGTAGTGTACATTGATTCTTCTTTTTCTTTTCAGAGCAAATGTTAATTCGAATTTCTAGATTGTTTTTACAAGAAGCGGCCTGACCTCCACGTTCGATGAAAGTTCACCACGTGGTCGTGAAAAGCCTCGCGGATTTATTAACTTATAACTGGAATTTTAATTATAAATTATAATTATTTAATTATAATCTTTAATATTTTAATTTTAATTATTTAATTATAATCTTCATGCGAATTCACGTTCCTGCGTGTGTAAGAAATTATACGATAGAAATTTATTAAATTTTTATCATTTCATATAATAAATTTCATCTTAATATAAATCTTATTATTAACGGCAATGTAGAATAAATTAGTATTCGTAATTTAAATAAATAATCAATAATTTTGAAATTAAACATAATATATAATTTTCTATAATAAAAATGTTCTTACCGACCGTGTATTAGCGGTGAATAGTTAGCTGATTATATAATAGGCTACCTTAGTCTTTTCCGCATAAAGCAACATTTTTTTATGTTTTTCCCTTTTTCCTTCAAGATTTGTCAATTGTACGTTTTGTATTTTAAGAAAACAGAGAACTGAATAAAAAAATTGGCGGAAAAACGATCGTTTGTTTAATTTTCAATTTCTAAGATGTCAAGCCACACCTGAAACTCGAGAGTTGAACCAGAAACTTGTCGTTTCTCAACACGTTCGCATCCCTTGCATCTCGGACGTTGTTCGGAAGCGTGTAAGAAAATCCGGTGGCCGAAGCATCAGACAGATTAGAGAACGTAGATAGCTGTATATCGAGCACATCCAATTCCGTGGTCCAAGCTATCGTGCGGAGAATACCGAGGAACCGTTGACCGGGAACCTGCACGAAGTCGTAAATAGCCGGTGAATCCGAGGTCGGCGCGCGATCTCACGGTTCGCCGTGCCGATCTTTAATTCTTTCGATCGGCCGATGCGTTCGATTCTTTCCCGTATAAATAGCGAGAAAGGTGAAATCGGTATCAATCTACATTATATGTATAAATCGGTATAAATCGGTACCAATCTACATTAGACTGAACAATTGTCCTCTATTTAATCATATATTTAATGAAACTCCATTATTATTTGTGAATAAAATTAAAAATATCTTTAACAAATAATTTAATATGGCAGATTAGTGCCTTTGAATTTATCCCCCTCCGGCAAATCGTCTATTTTCCGCAAGGGCATTCGTTAACCACCCCCTCTGGATCTCACACCCTCGCGTACAAGCGACACACCAGAGAGCCACAGCCGACCCCACAGCAGCGGTTTCACGCTAGCATTTTCCAAATAGTTATTTCACTCGCCGATTTCGGTAATCACTCGGACGCAGCTTCGTTTCGCCGGAGTGACCTCGTGCGAGCAACGTGAGTTTCCTTCTCTGGCGACGTAGTATCCTCGAATACCGTTCTATGAACATCCCCTCTGGTTTGTTGAATTTCTGAATTTTTGAATTCAACGCCGTCGACACGGCGAGACATTCATCGATTGATACTACTTTACACGATACATATTATTTTGTAGGTCATTTTTATTACGTTCCATTCTGTAGGAGCAGCACTTTCAATTATTGCAAGATTCATTCACTGATTTCCATTAATTTCAGGATTACTAATATATCGTTGAAAAATGATTAAAATCTCAGTTTCGTTTTTATGCTTATTGGTGAACAATTTAACTTTCTTTCCTCAACATTTCTTTTAGGATTAATACAGATAGCACGACGATATTCAGACTATTCCTGATTCATATTATTGTTGAAATTTTTTTATCATCAATTGGATCAATAATTTCAATAAATAGATCATCATTTTTAATTCATATTATTCATGATTTATGTCTAAACGATTTATTTTATTTAAATTTAATCAATCTACATTAGACTGAACAATTGTCCTCCATTTAATCATATATTTAATGAAACTCCATTATTATTTGCGAATAAAATTAAAAATATCTTTAACAAATAGTTTAATATGGCAGATTAGTGCCTTTGAATTTAAACTTCAAATATGAAATTAAAATTTTTATTAAAAATTTCAACATGATGCATATGTATATATATCAAGATTCAAATTCTTTATATGAAACTCGTTCCAAATACCGTGACCAAAAAATGGCCGTAAACGCGATACTTATAAACAAAATTAATGAAAAACGATGGAAGAACAAATTTATAATCCAACCTGTCCTCGGGGAATGCACGACGTCTCCCAAAGGGGTTAATTTTGCATCACACTGCCGCGTTCGAAAGTTATTGCTTAAATACTGTTGCTTTCATTCATGTAGTTTTTAACCTCTGTACACATTGTACGTAAATATGGAAGATCATTTTACAAAAATTGTTCTCCTCCTGTTAGTTTTATCTAGCTGTTTTATTTCTGTTATTTTACGAATCATAATTAATAAAGTATTCAAACATTCTTCTCTCGACTATCTTGCTCCTCTTGCTGCTAATTTTCTTCCTCCTGTTAATTTTATCTAGCTGTTTTATTTCTGTTATTTTACGAGCCATAGTTAACGAAGTCTTGTTGTTAAACACTCTAAACTCTATATCTTGCAGCGGTGAACAGTGTGCGTTGAATTATTATTGAATTTTGAACATTTAATTTCGTACACGCTATGTGTTCGAAAGTTTTCCCTCGTTGCTCTCATTTTCAAAGCTTTTAGCCTCCGCAGTATCGCATGTAGAAGATTATTCTACAAACGGGATATTATTCTATTAAATAAAGTTGTGACCCTCCTTGTTAATTTTACCTAGCAATTTTATTTTCCGTTCATTCGTAGTTGATAAAGTCTTGTTACTCAACACTCTTGAATATTCTTGCACGAACGATCTCTGGATATAATCTTTAATTCTCCTGCATCGTTGCTTGCAACTTTCTCAGTCTCCGTAGCATTCTGTCCCCGGCTGGATACAGAACCCGAAGAAGAAAGAAGAGAAATCTTCGACTTCTCCGAAGAGAGAAAGTTGAAAGACAGCGAGAGAGAGAGAGAGAGTGCGGTAACAATCGGCGAAATATCCAATAAACCACGAGGACAGACTTCATTTCAATGAAACAAGCTTTCATCCGGTAAGTTCGTCCGTCTTATTTTCCGCTAATTTAACGAATGATACAGATTTAAACTTTTTTACCCCTCTCCCCCCCCCCTGGCAACGTACAGTTCCACCCTTGAAGAGCACGAGAGGGGAGAGGGTGAGACTTGTTACAGAAAGCAAGGTAAAATTCGCATTGTCAGTTAGAAAATATCCAATGTTCCCTGCGAACAAAGTTTAACGCACTTAGAGATTGTGTCTGGGCGAAGGAAGGAATTTCGAAACTTTTCGAAACGCGTTTCAACTTTTTTTCAGAAAAAGCCGCACAAAGCCGCCCGGGGCCGTGATATTGCTATCTTCGCTGAATTGGTATTTCTCTGCTGATTTTTTTAAAATTTTTTATTCCTTTTTTTCTTTCTTCTCCTTCTGACATTTAATTCACAAGAGTTTCTAACTGCGATTTAACCCCACTTTTTTATACCCTGACTACAATTTAACTGCTGGATGGATTCGTTCATTCGTTTCGTCTTGCTTTGTTCGTAGCGTTATTATCGGATTGTTTATTCATTTGCATGGGATGAAAGAGTGCAAAAATTGCGCGGGTGTATGCAAATTTTTTTTTTTTTTTTTTTTAGCGATTATATCAATTATGTTATATCGGCGAACAGCACGCAACAATGGAAAAAAAGAATACGACGCCCGGAGAAAATGATTTCGAATCACTGTGGAAATGTTGAAAACACTAGATTTTACACGTAATTTCGTATTCGCGCGCGCGTACTTGTGAAAATTTCCTTTCCTCGTTAAGATTTCCAAAACAAGCGCAGATCTCCAAAATCCGTAGCCTGATAAGTCAATTACACACGCTACTTTGGCTTTGAAGCAGGTGCCTCGCGCGTTTCAGGAAAACTGATCTGACGCCGCTTCGACTCTCGGCATACTGAGTTAAGTCACCCCTTTTCGCGCGACCCCTGCCGTTTAACCTGTTTGCCGAGGGGGACCCTGCCAACTTCACGAACCCCCATCATCAACGCATTATATTATATTTTGTGTCACTGGGTCAAGTAACTCTTTAAACGCCGCACAAAGGGGCGAACAGATGAAAGGGGTGAACACAGAGGGGGATGAACCCAAGTGAGAAAATAAGTCGAAAATGAAGAGTGACATTTCTTTTTCTTTTTTTTTTTTTTTTTTCACCGTACGAGATCGAGTCGATGCAACAGAAAGAAAGTACGAGAATGGAAAATGGAAAATGTTCGTAGAATAAAAAACGCAAGAACACAATTACGTTGGAAATCGTCAAAATCGTCTTTCTAGCGGATTTATGCTTTCATTTCGTTGTTTTTCTTTTTTAACCATTTAACAGTTTGGACGTACTAATTTGGAAAATTTTCGATGAACGTGCTAAAATTTTCACGTCGAAAAGGAAATCTACTTCAATTTCTTACGTTCTTTGAAAAATGCTTCCAGAAGACGAGAGAAAATGCAAATTCGAAAATACCATCGTTCGTTTAGAATTTCAGAGCAAGAGATCGTAGTCTCAGAACGATATCTTAGAAAGTGGAAGATTTCGTTCATAAATCGACGTTCTTAGTTTCTCCAAACTAAATTCTCTAACATACTCCGTTTTAACAAGCCAGTCTCGGCCTCTAATAACCAATGACGATATCACTTGCATGTGTAGAATAATGTTTGAAATAAATACTTCCAATAACAAAACATTTTTCTTCTGGTAATAGTAACATTTTTCTAATAATGAGCGATGAAATAAGAACATTACATTACATAAAATTAGTTCTATAATTGACTAAATAAGTTTGATATGCAACAGATGTCGAAATCCATTATTCACACAGGGAAAAAATTAAAATCTGTCTCTACGACGTTAACTCTTACAATTAGCTGATATGATTGAACAAAGTGATTCCTTTTTTTACGAAATTACATTTACTTCGAAATTTTCTTCTTAAACTTCCATCGATGCATTTTCTGTTTAAATTCCTCAAAAAAAAAAAAAAAGAATTAAGCAAAGAATTGCATTACGATCATCGTGTTATACGTAATTTTTATAAATGAAAAATTAAAAGTGCATTTACGAATCATATCAATGCTCGATCGTGCACACCGGTGTATTCAATTCGTATAAATGAATTACCTATACAAGGTATTCGCCTATTCGCGAGACACACTCTTGATAGCCTTGAGGCCGGACAACAGGAAGTCCACAGCCGGATGGTAAAATAAAATTCCAAGCGCAACACAAGCAGGTCACTATAAATCCACTCTGCAATTCCAGCACGCGGACGATCGTCGCCGAACGTGGCAATTACTTTCCACGGGCGCGAACCCGATCCGATCGAATTGAATTTCGTTTATACGAGTGTGTTTCCGTGCCCCTCGCACGACCATCTTGCCATGATTTGCTGCTATTGCTGTCCCCCTCCCCGATACCCTTTCGCTTACAGCGTTAAATTACGTCGTGCCCCGTGTATAAATGGCGCCGATCGGCGCGCAATGGCCCCGGAGGTCACGTTTCTCGTGGCCAAAATTATTTCAGCGTTGTTTCAATATTTATTAAGATCCTCGCGTGGAAAATTATTTTCAAATTATTTCAGCGTTGTTCCAAGATTTATTAAGATCAGATCGTTGAATTCGTCTTGACGTCGGCTTTAATTTTATCAAGTCGAAAATACGTAACGATATATGTATAGAGAATGAGACAGAGTTTTTGTGAAGATAAAATTCTCTCTGGAGTTGTTCATTTCGAAATTTGTAGAAGACTGATTAATTTTCACTTCAACAACTCGCATTTAATACCTTTCGGCACAATGTATATTGAATGCTGACTGGTTTATACAACAGAGAATATTTTTATCTACGTCGTAAGATATTGCCTGTGCCTTAAGGTTGAGTAATGTTTTTTTACAAAATTTTTAAGTTACTTTTCCTTTTTTAAATTATCGTCACCGAGTTGGCACCGTTTATTAAATCTGAAACGAAAAACGACATCGCTGGTGTAAAAAAAGAATTATTTACCGACTGTGTTAATACTGGACGAATATTTTTCTCAGTGTAAACTATTTGTTTCGTCGAGGTTGCAATACCAAGTTTCTGACTTTGACTGGATTCTTAAGTGAAACATTATCTATCTGTGCAAAATTACCTAGCAACGCGTTCGATGCTCGAAGAATATTTTTCTTGACACAATGGTTAAAATTCACAGTCAACGTCATCGACGAAGATTCTCCAGTTAATATATTCTACGTCAAGAATTACCAATACTTTAAGAATATCTTTCTCGTTAACATAAACGTCAAGGTATAATATTTTCGACGATGAGCTGTAATGGCAGCTTAGCCAGCTACGTATGTATATTACGCGCTACAAATTTCCAGTCTGTCGCGACTCAATCGTCCGTTCAAGCGTAGGGTGACCACGACCGATCGAAACTCACCTAGATAATCTGACAATTGACCGAGCGAAATTGGCCGCGAAACGCTCGCGTCCGCCTCGTAGAAGAAGCTTTCGGTCGCCGAGCGTACGTTTTTATCGCGTCACGCAGTCCACGCATCGAATGGTACCTCCCGGTCGGGGGAGTCTCCGCCATGATGACAATGGCCTAGGCTTCGCGTCAGGGGAGCGAGGATTACGGCCGATCCTTGGACGATCCCCCATTATCGCGGTAACAGGCTGAAATCTGCCCGGTTCTCGCTCGATCTTCCTCCTCCACCGCTCGCAATAATCTCACGAATTTTCTGCGAACAGGATTCCGCTGGATCCTGGAGATCAAGGCTCATGTACAAAAATACACCGTGTACGTACACGGTGTCGCGCGATACGCGTATCAATGGATTAAGGATTTCCGTGTGTTGAAACGTGCACGTTTTTCTTTTTTTTATTTATTACTGCGCGAACGTGTGCCGATTCACGCGTGCGAGGATGCACGTGAAATTAAACTGTTCACTTGCGAGAGGGTAAATTCAGCAAATTGAGGAAGTTCACGAGCGAGAATTTAGTATTCCGTTATACATGCTGAAACACACGTTCCCCGAGATCATCGTTCTAATATTTAATATTCCGTGTTATAAATTACGGCGAATTGGACGAAATGAAAGAAACTAATAAATTCAGACAGTTTGATCATTTCACTTTGATACGACATTTTCGTACGTGTTCTTACATATTGCACGTATCTCTTTATCATAAACGCATCGTCTACGTTTCTTTTAGTAGACATATGGATAATTATAATAAAATGAATTACGAGAATTTCATCGAATTTAAGCTATAAAACTTAATTTCTTCTTTTATAATAAATAATAGTTTGATCGTTTAATTCTTTACGTATTATCATCTTACATAGTTACATGTCTTTTTATAATATTATACGCGTCTTTGGTAAATACGTGGACGATAATCGTATTTCGAATTGTCATTGGTAAACACATGGATGATTTTTAGTGATTTCGTCAATTTGAGCGAAGCACGTTCCCACGCGTCTACGTGGCAATTTTCAAACAAGAAATGTCCACGGACTTCGCCAATGCGTTTGAAATTTGAAATTAAGTCAACAAATATAACCGGATCGCGTAATATATCGCGTTGTATCTTTATTGTTTGCATATTTACTCCGCAATGCGCTCCATCCGGCGTAAAAATAGCTGAGTACTCATGAAACTCTGATGATATTTCACCAATCGTGGCTAAATATCTATGGTGTTTATTCCATTAAATTCGTATTTAAATATTTCCCATTTCCACGATCGGCACAAAACAAACATACGCTCGTTTTCAATTCGCCTGCCAATGAAACATAATGCAAATACCATTAAGCATAATTCCATCTGCGATTCCATTCTGATCATCATTCTGAACAACTCTCTTCCTCAGTGCTATTTGTTAAGATTTCAAGATTCAAGAATTAAGGATAAATATTTACAAAAAAAAACCACCTTCGACTTTGATGATTCTTTTTTATTTTTTTTTTTTTTTTTTAATATGTCCAAGTCATCGAAGATGGTTACCTTTTATTTGCACTAAAAAATATCTATGTAAATTCATCGCTCAGAAAAGAAATAAAATCGGCACGAACGAACAACAGAATGATATAATAAATAAAAGAATAATAGTATAATAATATAATAAATACAAGAATAATAAAAATATAATAATAATAAGAAATAAAATATAATAATAATAAGAAATAAAATATAATAATAATAAGAATAATAAAATATAATAATAGTATAATAATATAATAAATACAAGAATAATAAAAATGATAGAATAAATATAATAATATAATAAATAATAATATAATGAATAAAAGAATAATAGAATAATATAACAAACATAATAATATAATAAATAATAGAATAATAGTACAATAAGTATAATAATAGAATAATATTCCTAGTGCAATTAGAACGCAAATAACACAGACGATCTCGATCAAATTTCTATTTCTACGTTCCCATAAACGTTCGAAGTCTCGCGTCGAAGATATTTCATCTCCGTCACAGTTACTATTCCCGTTTCAACCGCGAGTTATTCCGTACACCGACGATTCTTTCTTTCTTTCTATCGATCGAGCGGGCCACACGCAGAAGAGGACAGATCTAACAATATTCGAGTTAATTGATGCATCGGTACGCCAGTGGCCAATGCCACCCGGATGATTTATGATTTACGATTAATCCTTTTGTTTTCTATTCTTTTCCTACCCTACCTCTCCTCCATCTCTTCTTCGTCATTCACTCGCGTAGCAGAAAGACATTGATGGAAACAACCCAGCCCTCTCCTCATCACACCTCCTCGACCACGAAGGCGTGATGGTCTCACTTTTCCCAGTAACAAAACGCCGACGACGTTTGAAATATGGCACCTTATTAAATCTGACTCTCTCTCTCTCCTACCGCTATCATTATCGATGTAACAGCAGCGCTATCGCTTTCGCATGCAGAATGCCATCTCGGGGGGTAACAATGGCCGGTGTACAAGGTCCCCGGGTAATAAATGGCAGAAACGTGAGAAACGCCAGATAAAAGAGACCGGAGACCGGTTGTCGACCGGTTGTATGTCTTCGATATAGACAGCCGGTCGTTAAGAAGCGAGAGGGAGGAGATTTTTAGCGGGTAATATGACAACTAAGCGCGGATAATTCGCGACGGACGGCGAGGAAGGCCATGGATCGCGCGTTTCGCGACGAGTCAGTAGTCGAGGAACGCGATAGATCAGACCCGATCCGGACTGATTCAATTTAGTGGCTTTTCACTCGCCGAGGAACTTGTTAATTTGTCAATACTTTACACTATGATATTACATTTATATATATTATATATATATATATATATATATCACGTTTAGTTTCGACTCGCCGAGGAATTATATATAAATATATGAATTATATAATATATATATATATATTATTATATATAATAATTATTTATAAGGGAATTTTATATATATAATATACAATAAATAATACAATATATATATAATAATAAATAATATATAATAAATACAATATATATGTATATATATATATAATTATAATATAATTATTAATGTATCGACTTACTAACTCACACACTTCGGTGTCCTTAAAATTACAATACGAAGATATTAACCATTTACACTCGATCGATCTAAATCTGGCCGATAGCTCGGACTTCCTCTTTTTATTCATCTGCTGATAATTACAACGAACACGTATACATTTGGTGTTCCATGGTGCGACGTATAATAGTACAGTACCTGAGTACGGATAGCCACATAGAGTGAAAACTTCAGTGAAGAGCATGATTGTAATCAATAACAGTGAAAAATTGTAAAAAGAGATTTGTGAAAAAGAAATGTCTCGTTTCAAAGATCGATGCTTCTGTTTTGTTAGCCGTTTTGGAAACCTATTTCTTTTGAAGGATGATTTCACGTCGCGTAGCGCGCGCGCTTTGAAAACGTAAGTTTTCATGTTTAATCATCGGCATTCGTTCGTGATGAAAACTTGTATATAACAAAGTGAAATCCGTCCTTACGTTTTCAGTTTTATTATTCATATTTACTGTAAATATATCGACATTTATATTAGCAAGTTTTGTTAAGTACTCTCATTTATGTTAATTTGTATTTCTTAATTTAATTTATATTAATGTAACTTATATTTCTCATTCTTTGTTAAGTATTATCATTTATTTGTTGTAAGTCATTATTCACGGACGAATGCTACAAAACCAAATCAAATAGATATACAAGTGATGGAACTTAATAATAATATAATGCAAGCATAAATAATAATAGTACTTGATAAAACTTATCAATGTAAATGTCAATATATCGACGATTCTTCGCAGATTCTTCACCCTTCGTTTCCCGACATTATGAAACAACTGTAATATCTAGTTATAATGTTCCAAGAACTCTGTTTAAAACTTTCTTACGTCCGCCATTCCCCCCCCCCCCCCGCAAAGGTTATGTTCACTCGGAGCACGCTGTTCACGCACACAGTTTGCGTAATCGAATTCTTCAGTTCTTATTAACGTGTTAGAGTTTCAATGTCATTCATTTCGTTCCGCGGCACGGAATAATCGATCGACGATACCATAACTCTATGGGCATCGTTGGCATTCTGTATGGAGATGGAGCACGTCTTGCATAGTTAGGACTTAGTATCCTTGGAACCAACCAGTCGTACACCAAGCGGCAAGTTTCAAGAAATTCACTCGAACGGTCGCAGTCGAACTTTTATCGAAGCAACTTCGCAGTAGGTCGTTCATAGCATTTCTAAAAACCAGATATATATATATATATATATATATATATATATACACACTTACGATTATGCTATCGAGTAGCAACGCTTTCGAAGAAAGAGCTATTCATGTATCAATTTCTTTCGAGAATTGCATCGATATTTGACGAATATTTCTCTCGATAAAGACTCGCAAGTATAATACATAGTATAGCGTGATATTGTCGATAAAAGTTTCTAATGAAAAAGCATTGTTCGCTTGGAGCTTGAATTTGAAGTCAAGTGAAACATACTTTCCTGCTTCAAAATTATTTAGCAACGTATACCTCGATATTCGAAGAATATTTCTTCTCGATGTTAAATGGTTGAGGTTGGTTAAATAATAGTTAAACAATAGTATCTAAATTTAAATAATAATACTGTTTCAGCACATTATTATTTAAACTGTTTAAACAATAGTGTAAATAATATAGATAATAGTATTGATGGTATTTCATAGTGTGTCGATAAAAACTTCTTCACTTTCAAATACAAAAGCATCCCAACTTCAGATTTTTAAGTAAAACGTATTTCCCTGCACTGAATGTGCATTAAAAATTATTTACCGATATGTTGATACTTGACGAATAGTTTCCTCGATATATTAAATAAAGTTAGTATACGTTGAATGAAATAATATAATTACAATGGTACTAGGTTATATTACTTATTAAATGCAATACTATTATTAATAATTGAATAATAATTTGATAATTAAATAATCAAATAATTGAAATTAATTAGATAATTTATTTAATGTTTATACTCGTATTTATAATTTACAATACACTCTCGATGAAGAGACTCTCCGCTCTCTAAATTCGCAACGAAAACGACGCACACCAACCTCAGCGATTCTTAAGCGAAACACATTTTTCTGCAGGAAATGTGCATCAAGCGCGCGGAATGCGAAATGCGCGCGATACACTTTGTATTTTAATGAAACGAATTTTAACGAAGCAAAACGAAGACGTTGCAGCACGAATGAATGAAAAAATAATTAGTGCGCATCTTTTTCGTCGCGCGTTTGAAACACGTACCTGAAAGGGGTGAGGAGGGGGGGGGGGGGGGGGGAAAGAAGAAAAAAAAAAATTCCGGCGCGATCGTGAACTGATTTGTCGCTGCACTCTGCAAATTTCTCTACGCTTTGACTATTTATCTCAAGACCCGTTTACACGAAAGTGTAAAATTCAGCCCCCCGTGATTTTTTTTCTTTTTCACTCGTTTGCTTGACTCGACAAGCGGAAACTACCATTGCAAACTTTCGAACAATTCGAATAAAATTAAAGATTATCCAGCCACCCAGATGATAAAGAAAATAATCTCCCTTTTCAAAGGGCAATTTTCTCGAGTTCCCTTTCCTTTTTTTTCGAAACTAATTCAGTGAAGTATACAGCGAAACGATCGATGAACAACGCTTTCTCTTCTTTTTTAATAAAAAAAAAAAAAAAAAAAAAAAAAATTGGAAGCGGTCGATCAACAACAGTTTTCCAATGCTTCGAGCGATCACTTGTAAAATGAAAAAAAAAAATGAATAAAAAGGAAGCAACCGACGAAACCCACCGCCAAATAAAGTCCAATTATTCATCGATCGATGCGAATGCGAAGCGTAGCGGCGCGATAAATTATTCGATGCCCGAACAAGGTAGTTGAAAAGGATGAAATCAGCCGATAAAGGTAATTGAAGTTATTGAAATCATTTGCCCGAGTTGAAATCAATCACGCATTTGCCGCCCAATTTTTCTTCCCAACGTACGGGCGAGCGTAACGAGAAAAGTATACCGGATGCAGAAAATGTTGTCACAATCACGTCGGCGCGTTTTGACCCTCACAGGGTCACAGCCAACAAGATTATGAGAACCTGCGCCGGCGATCGTTCCCCTTCGAAAACGACTCGAGCCGTGTGAGTTCCTGCTTAAAACGGACGCCACTCGCCTGCGTGTGGACGCACACGCGCAAGCACATCATCATCGCACAGAAATATTCGCCACGTATATGATATGACATAATATCACACACAAATAATAATCGTCAAATCATAGCTGGCAAAGCGGCCTGCATGAACGTTTAATCAACGGTATCGCGATCCTTGCCCCCCCCCTCCTCCTCCCCCCGCGATCGACTCCGTTCCCGGAGCTTTTTGCACGCCCGCAGCTTTTCATTTCAGGGGAACAAAGGGGTTTCGTTTGCACAGGTTAATTTAATTGGAAACCGCAAGTCCACGATACGATACGAAGCGGCAAAACGCTTGTTCCCTTTCTGTGGAAACGTATTTCCACCACCGCTTTCCAACTCCTCCGCTCTTTTCTCTTTCTTTCTTTCCTTTTTTTTTTCTTTTTTTGCCTTTTTGTCTTTTTCTGTCTCCGCCTCCATCCTCCCCCCCCCCTCCTTCGCCCTTTGACGACAGAGGATATTAAGGAATCTTGCGAATGAAAATTATCACCGCTCGGTATTAAAAAAAAAAACCGAGTCGAACATCGCGCGTGACTTATTCCCAGCAATTTCGCGAAAGCGTGGATAACCGGCTTTTCCTTCTTTTTTTTTTTTCTTCCTTTTTGGTAAGAATAAATGTGCGTGATGTTTCTTTCAGCGAGACAATTTTAATCTCCGCGGAGAGATTATTTCGCGATATGTCGCACGGCGGCGCGTATAATACGTGCGACGGTCGAAAAACTTCGGGATAGTTTATGGCATTGGTGGAATTTTTTTGGCGTTGGAAATTTTTAGTGTTTTCTTGATGTCTGTTTTTTTTTTTTTTTTTTTTTTTTAGAATAATTTGTAGGATGTTTCGTAGTATTAGAATTTATTGCTTTTTAACACTAGAACTTTCGTTTTTTAACACTAGAACATTTCGTAGTATTAGAATTTATTGCTTTTTAGCACTAGAACTACCACACCAGTCAAATCAAAATAACTGGTTATACAATTTTATTTTAAAATTTCTATTTCATGTTACAA
>WIUT01004143.1:0-17876 GCA_010645135.1 Tetragonula clypearis | reverse complement strand
CTCGTGCTTCCAAGATTAAAAGTAACTATGAAACTAGGGGAAAGTCCCTAGACATGGAGACCCCGCGTCAACACGACGAACCAACATGTCCGATGACTTCTTTTTTCCAAAAGGCCATCTGTTAGACCGCACGATTGAAAAAAAAGAAAGAGACGCTCTAAAATTGCCTGACAGTCAATGGGTTAAACGTGGAAATCATTGCAAATTTTGCGAAAAAAATTATCGAAAAAATTATCGAAATATAAGTGTCCAGAATTTTGAAAAAAAGTTAGCGTACATATACGTACAAGTACGTATGTAGAAAGAATAAGGTGAAATTCAAGGGGACTCCTATTGGAAATGATTCAGCAAAATTGCAAGTAGATTCAGGTATATTATGTTATTAAAAATTGAGAAAGATTGTTCAGGCAATTCTTTTCGAACGTTTCGACGTAGATAAATGACGAATGCGCAGAAATAGAGAAAATAGTGAATGTATATTTAAAAAGTTACAATGACGCAAGTATACCGTAGTTATACATTGTATTGCACAACATTAACGCACATAATCAAGAGATTGGGGGGATTTTGCAGATTTTGCAAAGGAGAAGGAAGATATAATTTTCAAAGATAGAAATCTGCGATTAATAAATCGTTTCTGCAAAACGATCACGACTTTCTATTATAATGCTATTTACATTGACGATCCATCGAATTTTGGTTTTCTACGATGGAATTCCGCCATGTGGGACCACACGCTTTCCATTTCTTCCTCCTTTCCCTTTCAAAACCTTCCTTATACTATACACATTTTTATACATTCACGTTTGACGTGTATAAATGACGTTTAAAAACATATACCATTGATCTACCTTGTTGTTTCAAATATATAACAAAACAAATTCTCATACTCGTTTGTAACACGAAATACATCAATGACGTAACTAAAAATAATTCCTTTTTTTTCAACCTAAATATATGCCTGTTAATAATCCTTTACAAGAATTAACTAATTAAGTATTTCTTTCTCGAAATATTTATTATTTTCCAATCTATATATGTTTTATACGTACATCTTGAATATTCAAAATAACAGAGACAAAAGTTAAAAATAAACGAGTAAATTAATCAGTATTAAATCAATAATTAACAGAGCATGACTCTAAATTTTAAGATTGGCGTACTTTTGTCTTTGTTATTGTTGGAAAACAATAAGTTTTGGAGTGGATATAATAAAAAAGAAGACATCAAGACAGTTATGAAGACTCTTTCAATCGAAGTGTGACGAGAGTATATTAGCATAATGCGCGGGAACACGCAGGCGAAAAGTAGATATTTTTCCCAGACTCTCGCTTCTAAATCTCGATGATCGTTCTTTCATCTGTAGAAAGCTGCACGCAGTTATTAATGACATTGCCTACGGTGAAATTGACGGAAATTCTCAGTCACGTGACATAATCAGAAATGTCCGACTGAAAGGTCAACGAATTATCGAGGAAGAAATTTCAGAACACCACGGGCAAATAATATCGATTCACTTTCGTCTTCTAAATTCTATTCACCGTTAGTTATTTACTTTATTCGAGTAAAATCTCGCTGGAAATCTTCCATTTCGATGTGTGAATGCTATTTCATCTACACATTTATTTGTTTAGACGTTTAACATCAAGATTAAAGTTTAACAGCTCAAAGATCGATCATTTTGTCTTATCCAATGTACAAACACTGAAATAGATGTTCAATTAGTAGATATAATCCATCTTTTGGTATCTCTGTAAACGTCATGCGTAAACCATCAGTGTCTTCAATCATGTACATCGTCAGACGTAAGAGAGATCACACGTTCCACTTTCCCAGAGCTTCGCTCAATTTCGTTATCGAATCGGGAAAATAATTTTCTCCGTCTAACTGCAGATTATTTTGTCTACAAATAATCTCGAGTATTAGTATTCAAAATTTTTTAGTATTTTTTCTCTTGGACCATTGTTGCTCTTTCTTTCACAGATGAAGTATTAAAGTTCAAATATTCGATATTATTCTCAAACTTCTTCTATCGATACGTCGATTTGTTTCTGAAAAATTGCAACGATTTACCGAGTGACCATTTTGAACAAATTTTTGAATTCGCGAAAATTTGTTTCTCACGTAATTTCTGAAATATCGTCGCGAGCCAGTGCAACTCGCTGT
This sequence comes from Tetragonula clypearis, assembly GCA_010645135.1. Classification (NCBI taxonomy): domain Eukaryota; kingdom Metazoa; phylum Arthropoda; class Insecta; order Hymenoptera; family Apidae; genus Tetragonula; species Tetragonula clypearis. The sequence continues at coordinate 15,710 of WIUT01004143.1, read as the reverse complement.
CGATTTATCGAGAAATAATTGGACGGGATGAGGAGGACGAGCCAAGAATCCTAGGATCGTTACCGCTCGCGTCATCGGCGATCTTTCATAATCCCTCGTCTACGTCCACGTTCGCGTAATTTATCTGCCATTCAGATTCCGATCGTTAAGTATTCGTTAATCGAAACTCTTACGTACGTGCACATACACGCTCGCTTCTTTCACTCTCGCTCTCTCGCTGTCTCATTTTGCTTCCAATTTTTTTTCTTTTTTTTCTTTTTCTTCTCTCTTCTTCTTTCTTTTCCTTTCCTTCTCTACGTCTGTATCTCTGTTTATCTTTCTGCAATGCGGTAGCATGATTAGACGAGCCAGTGATATAATCCCTTCAGCATGTAACGCCTGTGTGAATCCCGTGACATTTAGATCTGCCAACTTGGCCGACCCGATGCTCGTCTTCGCGGTCGACAAGCTCCTGACAAGTCCGATACCTTCGACTGGAATGCCAGACGGGTTCGCCTATAATAAGGGGCACGCGTGGCGCCATATTTCAATCGATGAATTCGATTCGACCGAGTGCTTGGGTGCGTTCAGTGATTGACTGTGGGCTGTGACTCGTTTGTTTGCATGCGTTTGACAAGAGTTCTCGTTCCCGTAAACGAAATGACTGATTGACATTTAGTAACCGAGTTAGTCCGCTTTAACTTTAACTTTTTCGCCCCCTCCCCCCCCCCATGCAAATAAGTAAAATGTATGCTTTTCATCTCTGTACGAACGAATGAGAGAATAAATGTTGATCACCTTTGATATAAAATACGCCAACAATTTCATTTTCACGTATAATTCGAAGTGAGCGAGAGAAAATGTTTCGTCGTTAAGTAAGGTAAGTTCATCGAGCAAAAGCTGTTAATCAACCTGTTCATTCGGTAGTCAGACCCTAAAGGCAGACCTTTCCCCTGCCAGTTCTCGTTTCTCAACGTTTAATCGTACCATTGTTGATCTTCGAGTCGCCACGGGTACTAATTGTTTTGTTCGTTTGATAATTCGTGGGAGAATCGATTGTTTCTGGCGGTCACGACTGCAAATAATCGTTCCGATCGCACGTTCTACCCCCCTCCTCTTCGATTGTATAATTCGATTGTCCGTTTCGCAAATTATCGCCAATTTTCATCCACGCTTTTATAATTGTGAAATTCAAAGAAAAAAAAAGAAAAAAGAAGAAAAGAAACGGAGAATATTATGAAATTTTATTACATCGCGAAAGCTTCTGTAATTTGTATTTATATCCTTTCGTCCGATTTTATCGACGTTTCGATAATTTCCTCGCCGAGATACCGAGCGAGATAACGAACGAAAGTGGCACAATTCCATGGAGATTCATGGTAATTATTGGTAAATAATTGAATTCATATCAGGAGCCGAAATGACTGGCGATTGCACAGTGGCAGAGATTTCCCATGATTATATCGTGCGTGTTTGCCGCTATATTTCCCTGGCGTTATTTTAATTACAGCACGAATCGAGTGGCTCGTTTTCATAAATTGAGGCTCGTTAAACAAACGGAAGTCGTTTGTACACCTACACCTACACCCACACACACACACACACACACACACACACACACACATGCTGGAAACTCCGGCCGAACGTATTTCCCATAGCAGCTGAGCGAACAGCGCGAGATCATTCGGAAAATTAAACAGAACAATTTGCATGATTTTGCGTAATCGCCGATTTCAGATAATTACTCGAGGAAGTCGTTGCATTTTTCTGGCACAGTGTTGCCCGCGGGATAATTCAGTGAAAATCACGTGATCCATCATGGCAAGAAAGTGTCTTTTGCAAAGGAAAATTATTTTTTCAGTTTCAATGTGAGATTGTTTCGTGGATTTGATTCTCAAAATTGCAGAAATCACAGAATTACAGAAATTGACGACTTGAAAATGTCAGATCACTGGAATCGTGTTACAAAATTGTTATTTAAATACCAGATGAAGCTGCAAGTTTGAGAAACGACTGGATTTCGCGAGAAGTGAAAATCGCGCGTCCTCCCTCTCTCACGGACAGAGAAATTTAAGGGAAAAAAGAAAGGTAAGCCGGCGAAAACAGAACAAGGTGAGCGAAGAAGACGGGACGAAAGATTATTCGCAACAGTTACAACCATTACCGTGATATTATCGTTACAGTAGCGTCTCTGAAACGTTACTACATCCAGCAAGGTGATTGCTCAATGCTGCTCATCTCTCTCGAACGCTCTCCTCGCTCTGCTCGCGATCCGTTTTAATGAAGCCACGGATTTTTCCGACCCGAGCAATCATCTTCTTTAAGATAATCATTCGGTAATTGCAGTAACACAATATCATCGCACAACTGCTGCAGATTGTGTGCGATGCAATTACTATCTTCTTTTTTATTTCGTATATCTTTATTTCTATCTCTTTCCACTTTCCACGTTATATTTATCCTTTTATCTACTTTCTGTTTTGGAAACTTTGTTGCTTCGTTCTTCTTTTTCTTCAATTTCTCGCTCGTTCCCTCTCTCCTCTTTACGAGCGAGATTTTTCCACCGAGATTTTACGACGAGTCGATTCGCGATAATTCGTTTCGAATTGTCCGACAAAATTTACAGGGATGTTTCGCGTTCGATTAACGTAGATCGAGAAATTACTGTTATCGGTGGAACTACCGTCTGCATCGTTGATACAATTGGAACGCATGGTTCGCTAATTATAATCGAATTAGCAGCTCAAATTGTGCAGCTGATTGAATGCAGAAAGAACGATTCAATCTACCGAGCTTCGATTCATCTCTGTTGAACCCGTTATTTCGTCCATTCTTCGAGCTTTTAATCTCCTCGTTTCTTCGATTCGCTTTGTTCGTCTTTTCACAATTTAGAACGATAAAGATAAAGATATAAAGGAATCGATCTTCGCTCGTGTTTCACTTGTGCGTGGTACGAATTTACCTTAAGGGAAATTCTACTTTCGTCCAGCAAATCGAAATGAACTGAGATCGAAATTTTCAATGTTTACTACGTCACGTAATTTTACGCTACGATGCGTTTCGTACATTTTTCACGCGTTACGTGCCGTTACGTGCTCCAGACGAACTGAGATTTTTCAAAATTTACCGAACACGTAATTTCAGATGTACCGTTCTGGATATTTCACACATTTTTTACGTGTTGCGTGCCTGTTTCTTTTTTTTTTTTTTTTTTAATTTCCAAAGAAGGTCCGTAGTCCTGGCTATTAATAACAACGCTGCTGATACTTTTCCTCTTGCGCGAGCGGCTCTTCAAAAAAAAAAAGAAAAAAAACTGGAGAAGTCCTTGCAACCTCGCAAAGACGTTCTCTCGAGGACGCTCGAGAAGGAGGAGGAGGAGGAATCGGCTGAAAGTCAGCTGGTTTTATTAGAGTCGAAAGGGCAAAAGAGTGGTGCGCGCGCGGGTGTATTGTAAAATCACGTAAGAAGAGCACCTTTCACCTTCCCGATCGCGCGTACAGCCTTTGCATTTACACCGAATATCCCCGATTACCGAACAAACATCCATAATGAACGATCTAGCTAGTCGGCTGGATCTATCGATCCAGGAAACACGCTCTCCTACACAACGCGCGATACATCATCGTGAACCTTGCTTGCCGTGCAATCGCCTAGCCTCTTCGTTTATTAATTCTCTAACTGGCAGTAAATAATTTTCGAAAATTCACGACGCAGAGCCACGATGGATAATAACGTCGAGAGGAGGAAAACAGAGTGGAGATTTACACAGCTGTTCGAAATGTCGAAGGGGCGAGTAAAAAAAAAGAAAAAGATCTCCAACGATATTGCTTTGCAGTTGAAAAATGTTAAAAATATAAATATCCTCGCCTAGGCTGTAGGAATTTTTCGCGAGACGCGAACGTAATCTCGTGGGAATTTTTAGCGAATACAACCGAGAATATACAACGTCGATATATATATACGTCTCCTCCGTTATTCTCGCGAGAGAATATATACAGCCGGGTGAAAGTTTACAAAGGATGAGAATTCGGATGATGCCTCGAACGTCCTCATAAATATTCAACAGGGCCGGATGATCCCGGATAGATCCTCTCCCTGCGCTTATACTGTCTCTTTCTTTTAACGTGTCGAAACCGAAATGTGTTTCTCGGTACCAAGTAATCGCAGCGATTAAAATTTTTCGGAATCTTCACGCGCATAAATATCCCGATAATTGTCTTTATTCGACCAGTTGCAATCTGTTGGAAAATAGAAAATGAAGAAGTTTCGAGAATTTTCGTATTTTCGGAATGCTTTTTCAGCTGATTTTAGAATCCCAATTACAAGAGGAAAGTTTTTGAAATTTGTTTCGCGTTTCGGGGTTCCTCTTCGCTTCGAAAGAACATCCGAGGTTCCTGTTGTTTGGAATTTCTACAAACTGCGATGATATGTCGTTTCCGGTTGCACGGTAAGTCACGGAAGAGAGAACAATAGGAACACCGACTGTTCTAAATTGTCTCACATGCTTTCGTACGTCTTGGCCACTTGAAGAACAACTTTCCGCAGTAGATCGTCTACTATAAATAGAGCTTATTAGCATGATTATGTGTCCGGGCAATCAGACGTGGCGTTCTTGTTCGACACGGAGTAGGCAGACAATGTCAATCCAGGTCAAATAGTTGAATCAACCGGCAGCAACGTTTCTGAAACAACGCCACTTCTCTGCATTTACATGTACATTTTCTCGAGTTATTATTACATATCGTTCTCTCGAGCAGAGAATCTGTCCATCAAATTCGTCCGGTGAATTTTATTTATTCTCTCCTGAATAAAATTTCCACACGTGTGACAGTGTGACGCGTCTTAAAAATACCAAGACACATTTAAGAAAAAAAAAAAAAAAATACGCGGAGAAAGAAACATTCCGCGTTCTCTCTTTCGTTCAAAATCTGCCCGGAAGCAGATACCGTGGAATCCTGCGTTTGAAAGCACACGCGAGAAGAAAAAAAAGAACTGGCAAGAACGACGAGACCTACGGAGACACGAGGCAAAGAATTTCTCTGCGAATTCCGCCACACTCGAGCCGACTCGCTAAAAATCGTAGCTACGCTCCACGTATCATAAGAAAAAGGAGTAAAAATGATTGCCATGCCAGTCTCTAATGTCCGCTCGAAGGCGAGTTGATAAACGAAAGCGGTATAGATATATTTCACCGTTGGAACGTGCCGATCTCGATTTAACCGATCTACTTGCACTTCCAGCGGCGCAAACACGCGTGCTCCGCCGGCGCACGGCCGCGATCTATCGATCTTTGCACGCGTTCCGCCGCGGATATACCGTGAAAATCCATCGTTGCTGCCACTTACTCGGTTTCGTAACGATCGTTTCGTGCGATCGCCGCCGTGTAAGCTCGGTTTTCTGCTACACTTTTGCGCACGCCGACGAGGAAATTACACATATCACGTGCGTGTATTTCGTTCACGTTGTGTTTATTTACTTTTGCGGAATTTCACTTGGACTTCACTCCGTATAGAAAGAAAGAAACGTACGAAGTTTTTCTACTTCGCGAAAGAATATCATAATCTTCGATATACTCGTACAAGCAATTGATTTTGACAATTAGAAGAGTTTCTCGAAAAGAAACATCGAAGACGATTTCGAACAACGAACTTTTCCCCCTTTTTCTGAGAAGTGAGAAGACCGAAGTCAAATAACCCAAAAAGTTGGGGAAAAGTCGTTATAATTATGTACTTACGTGTTCATACTCGAATATATTAAAAAAAGAAGAAAATTATCCTTTCTTTGCGAAAAATTTACAAGCGCAGAACACGCGAAATACATGAAATAAAATGTATAAAATATATGCAGAGTGTAGTATCTATCTGCAATAATTAGCAATACCAATTTATCGCTCATTTATTGTCCCAGCTATCTGGGGAATTTAATCAAGAAATTGTTACAAGTCTGAACGACAGATAGATAGGATAAAAGTGTAAGACAAAGTACGGTAAAGTATAGCAAGATAAACACAGCGTCTGGAGCGGGCGAGCGAGGGAAGAAATGCGGGGGCAGAGCGGCGAACCAGTGTAACTGGTGCCTCGACTTCCGGTTTCAGTCCGGACACGTCGTTCGCCGGGCCGCGTTTCCGTGGGTTTCGTGGATTACGTGCGCCGGCGTGCGACGCTACGTGCATTACGGTTCATTATGCCCAAGAAAGCAAGGAACAGGCGAGAAGCGGAGTCGTTTGCTATTCGAGGGCCGCCGCAGGAAACGGAAGTTCCCGATTATCCACCAGACGCGACCAAGTATCCACGTATTCCGTCTTGTACATGATTGTCCGAACTGTCAACGCGGCTACGGTATTTAACACTATTCCTACCACAGCCGGTCAAATGACCGTTTTTTAAAATTTCGATTAGAATTTCCTATATATACAACGTAATTAAATCGAATCATTAAACTTCGCGACTTTTCCTCAAATATACGTGTAATACATTTTACAATATTCGCTTCTTTTTTCTATTGTTTATTTGTTGAGAAAAATTTGTAGTCTGTCTTACGTCATTTGACCGGTAAAACGATTTATATCTTTTTGTAATAGTATTCTCTCAACGACTCGATTCCAAAACTATAAAGTCGTTACAAACGAAAGGCAATGCAGTTGTGGCATGATTTTAGCCGAAAAGTGCCTACCAGGGACTGATTTACTGATTAGGCACTTGCAAGTGTTTGCAGTTCTCGCTGGCCTATCGGCCTCGCGGTGCTTATTTGCCTGATTGGTATCCGAAGCGGTCCATAACCTCGGATTTTCTTATCTACTATGACTGTAAAATAAATAAAAAATGCGGCGAAAACGAGTAAAATGTACATCATATACTTCTGAATAAAAGAAACTATATTTTTATACTGTCAAATTGGCTTTTATCTTCATTCTATATTAAAAAATATAAGTTGCGTTAAAGACCGGTCATTTGACCGGTCGCGGTAGGAATAGGTATACGTGAAGTGTCGGTAGGAATAGTGTTAAAAAGAAAAAAAGACAGAAAAGGATGAAGACAACATGCTTATTATCTTTGAGAAGTTTGCTGGAATATTAAGGAGGACAATATTTAGATAGTTGTATAACGATACGACAAATCATATTTTTGACAGATAAACAAGTGCAAACTGTTCGGACTTGCAAAGCAAAAATGAAAAGCAGGTGATTCTGATTCTGACTCTTTTGCTGACACATGTCGTCATCGAGGCGCGTGCACGTGGACACGTGTTCTCTGCTCACGCAAGCGCGTACGAAGCACGAGGGAGTTCCATTGAGAAGCAGAAAGATGAATGAGCCAAGGAAGCGGACGTCATTCACAATAAATATCACTGCCGCGGATACTATCGATAATCATACGAATCATTAGGATACCTTCTTAACGTTACGCGCATCGCTCCTGAAGAAATTACTCGACACAATGCTAATGTTATAAAATCGAAAATTTTATAAATTCGATGCAGATAAATGAAGAAATTGCAGATAATATTAATATTTATGCAAGTCACCTCAAATTTCTATTAATTTTTGTATATTGTACATCTATAAAAAATTTTATAAAATAAATGTAAAAAATATTACGAGTGTAAAATATTTCTTCTATCGGAACCTTATTTACAATTATATCACTAATAATGGACAAACACGGGGCCAGAACGTTCGCGAATCGTATAATAACCATTACGCGAGAAAATTGACCGCTCACTACGATTTGCCTTAATTATCGAAGAAAAAAAGAAAGGAAAACGAAAAAAAAAAGATCTGTTCCTTGATTATTAAAGCGTGTTCACTCGCGAGAGTTTATTATCACCTTGGCTAGGAAACGAATCGCTCGGGTTCCTTCCTGCTTTTCCTTTCACGATCGAGCCACCTCTTCTTTTTCTCATTTACATTTCATTTCTCCCCCAGGAGATTATCCTGCGAGCATCGCAGAATTAAAACAACAAACTGATCTGATATGTCTCTGCAAGTTGTGTATTTCACGAAATTTAATTCAATTACATTTTTCCGTGCGAAACTGATTTCTATATATCAGTCAAAGAAAAAAAAGAGAGAGAGAGAGAGAGAGAGAGAGAGAATTAGAAAATAAAAGATCGAGATATGCCTCGTCTATTGGGAAAGCGTGAAAACCTACCCTTATTTTATCATCGACTATGCATCGATGTAGCTGTCCAACAACCGCTTGGTCGCAGGAAATCATGCAAAAATACCAGTTGGCCGGCGACTTTTCTCCAAGAGGAAGGGAAAAGGTTGTCGCCAGTAGCGCGATTCGGCTGGTTGCTCTTGCCGCGTAAAAATGTCGCGTGAAAGGCCACGTGGGCGTTTTCTTAGGCTGCCGTTTTCACTGAATGGGCCATTCGACAGGTAGAGGACAATAAGAACTCGAAGCGAAATCAAACTGAAAACCTTTTTCGTTCACGTTTCGATGATAAAATATTATTCATCGTAATAGACTGATTTCCAAATTATTGGAATTTTTATTATGATTTGGATTATTATTATTATTATCGTTATATACAGTCGAAATTATTTCAGTCAACGATTCAACTCCCTCCTTCTGGATTTTCCACGTTTTATCGTTGTACGGCTCGTTTTTTTCTCAAAGAGAATACGAAACGTGAAATTCCGCGCGCCCTCCTAATTAATTCTAATTAATAGTCATTAGGGAGAAAGAGAGAGAGAGAGAGAGAGAGAGAGAATACAATAGTGTGTTTCACCCAACGCCGTTGAAGTTCGTCTGACGACCTTTCGTCGTTTCTACGTTCGTTCGAGTTTCACCTTGCCTGCTTCACCATTGTGAACGGTCGGAGTAAAATCCAGTCAGCGTTTTCAATTAAAACGACCGCGCAATTAAACTGCACAATTGAGAGAGAGAGAGAGAGAGAGAGAGAGAGACGTACCAAGGATCCTCCCGTGAGAAAGAAATTTCGACGAGACCCAATCGAATAATTCTTAGAAGAGCAATTCAACTGGATGCTGCGTTTGAAATCACTTGCTGTGATTAAAACTAGTAAAATTGAACTTCGGCGACAATAAATTGCTACGTTGCACGAAGAAAAAAAAAAAAGAACAAAATATGTCTTTAAACAGCCTCGTAATTCACCATACGATCGTCCCGAGGAATTTTTATTTCGACGCAATTGAATTGCTCAACTGGAATTTTCTCTCCTCCTCGGTTTAATTTAAAGCGGTTCTGAATTCGCAGAAATTTTTCACGAACGTTCCGGTAAAACGTTCTCGCTTTCATTTTCTTTCTTTTTCTTTTTTCTTTTTCTTCTTCTTCTTCTTCTCGTTTTTTTCCCCCAAACATTCCTCGACACGGTTCGTACACCTTACTAGAGCGAGACATTGATAACAACATGGCAACTTTCGTGCTTCCACCGCCTCGTGTTTAACAGCCTATATAATTGCACGCGATTACAGGCACGCAGTCCGGAAATCGTCGACTTGGAAAAACAGGCGTGCGATTAATTTCTTCGGAGGAATTTCGATTTCTGTGCTGAGGAAAAAAACTGTCATGCCTGACGATCTCGATTTTATTTCGATACGTTTACTGAGCAAAGAGCGAAGAAATCAGGAAGGGGACGATTGAACTCGTACAGCGTACTTGAAGTTTCTAATTGAAAAGAATCGTGATTTGAAACCATTTTCGAAACATTTTTTCCTCCCCAAGTCTTCGGAGAAGAGACGGTGTCTCCCTTTCCTTTTTTTAATGGAAAATTCCTTCCACTTTCTCCGAATGATAAGATTATTCTTTTGTGGCAAACAGAGCCTGTGAAATTCTAAAATCCTACTTTCATGGACAAATCTCAAGTATGCAAAGGCAACTCCTTCTAATAAGGAAAAAGAAAGAAAGAAAAAAAAAGAAAAAACAGAGAAAAGAAGATACTCCAAAGAGAAGTGAAACCACTTACTAGAAAAACTCGCAGAAAATTCCGAGAAGTCTTTCGTCGACGAAATCGTCCAAAACGCAGTCGTATCGATGGCGTGGTGGCGTGGATTATTCGACAACGTGACAGAGTTAAAAGTTAAGTTAGAAATTAAGATCGTGACTGACTGACTCGCGTCTTACGTGACATCGGCCAGAGACACGCTTCGAAAGGTCTAACCGCATCCTTGCGCCGTAGTTACGCGCGGTTACGTAAGGAGAAAAGTCAGACAACCAGGTGGCGAGAGCAGGACAACCAGACAGAACTGTACAGAAAGTGGGGGGAGGGAGAGAGAGAGGAGGAGGACGAGAAAAGTGGCGGAAAATCTGTGCTCAGCCAAACAAGATTCCAGAAAATACGCGGCTACTTATAGAAAACATGTAGCGTTGTTTTCTTGTTCGTTGTTCGACCGAGGAACATCGACTCAACGCTGAAAATTATCAGAGAAGTCTCGGAAAATCTAACGTCATTATTTAGCAAATAAACTGAATATTTCCTCTTCCTCATTTGGAAGAAATAATTTTTAATCATCACGTGTTTACACTTTAAATGAACTCCACGATTCTCACGTAACATGTAATTATGGAACGATGTTATTGATAGAGGTTCAAGAATTTCTATCTTATTTTGGAATAATTAATAACAGAATTCACACGAACAGGACAATCGATAGTTTCAGGTTGTTCGCTGTTAGTAGAATAAATTCGTTAATAAAGTGGCTAATATTTTAAATTTGGACTGAAAGTTCAGCGCAGATGAAAAGCTGCTGGATAATCCAAGTAGCGCCAAGAATTTGAAAACTACTTGATTTCCACCAGTTCAGTCAAACTTCACTTCGCGATTTCCCCTGATTAGACAGATTCATCGATGCGCCATTGTAATACAATTATACTTGACCATGTTTACGATCGCGTGCAAGTAAAAGCAACTTGTTGCCTCGAGAAAAGCGAAAGTCAATTATTTCGTTCGCTCGAGCCGTTATGCAAAATTCCGCTAATATGCAGCGAGCTGGTTATTTATAGAGTGACTGGACAATTCTCTGCACTTTCTAGGCCTGTTACTCGCCACCGTGGTCGTAATTTTGACGACCTTTCGATTAATGACCGCGCATTATGCGTGATTATATAACGCCGAGCTAGAGAGACTTCACGTACAAAGAAACCGAAGAACAAGTAGAACTTTGTTTATAGATTTGACGACTTTTTACCAGCATCAAATTACTAGTTTCTATGTTTGAATAATTAGATTTAGATACACGCGTGTGTTATGTAGATTTAAATTCATATTTTTATTTATATTCTAGATCCATCACGATATTGAAGATCTCAAGTCTCTCCTACGCAATGATCTCTTAAAACTCGCCATTTTTATCGAATTTTAAATATCATATTTTGAACCCTTTTTCTAAAAATCTGCTTCACGACTGGAAGATCCATTGTGATCTTGAAGACTAAAAGTCTCTAGGCTTAGTAGAAAATGAACGCCTGTTATATTCAAAGTACGACGAAATTCGCAGAAGATTTTAGTCTTAAAAATCATGGTGGATGATCTGGTCGTGAAAAAAGGATCGTTTCAACGTTCTCAAACAGACAGAGAAACGTTGCGTTTCGAAGAAAATATCCGGGTTCTCCTCCCCCCCCCTCCCTCGCCCCCGGCCCCCGGGGGGGATTAAAAGATACGGAAACGCGATACGTTTTCGAAAAATATTCTTCCGCGTTGTTCGCGTTTCTGCTCGGAAGCAGAACAGCGAACATGCCACGCAACCCGCTTCGCTCGCCGTCCGATCGAGACTTTCTTTCTTCTCTCCCGGCGATCAACGGTGTTCGTTTCCATGCGTGGCCACAACAGAACGCACGCCCTCGCATCTTAAACGCACGTATCCACGTACGCGCGTATGCACGTACAAATGATTCAACCCGATTCGCGAATGAATCATTCGCCAATTTCTGCCGTGTCCGTCGTTCACCCGTCTTGCCTCCCGTTTTTGGTCATCGTTTTCGATATCGATACCCGAAACGATGTCGAGCGATGCCATTTAACCCTTTGCCCTCGACAAACTTTTTTTCGTATCATCTACCAGCAATCTACGAAGCATCGTTATACTTCAAATAAAATGACAGAGCATTGGAAATTTTGTTAATTACATTTTTCTGACAAGTGGCATCGTTTATAATTGCAAGCAATCGTCAACGTGCATTGCAGATTTGCTACAGTGTAACATAGACATAACAAGACTTTAACGATACATTGTTTCAATCTCTAAAAAAAAAAAAAAAATAACATTCTTCATCGTTCTTTTGAAACCTTCGTAAGAAGCAACAAGAAGTCTATCTGAATTCCCTCTTTTGAAATTCTTTTGTTCTTTTTATATATTTACGTTATTGCAGCTTTCACTCTACAGGTGTGTCAGATATTACGTTATTTATTACACACAGCGCCAAATGTACATCAGCATCAAATTATAAAAGGAGAAAGTCCAAACTGTTGGCTAGATTCAAATATGTCCCAAGAAGGGAGAATTCAAGCTCTATACTTTAGTCTATTTAATATTCTGAAATGCTTCAGAATTGATGAATGAATTTCTATACTTTATTCTACTTAATGTTCTGAGTAAGTATTTCTATACTTTATTCTATTTAATATTCTGATATGCTTCAGAATTGATAAATGAATTTCTATACTTTATTCTATTTAATATTCTGAATTGCTTCAAAATGAATTTTCAGAGTGCAAAAGGTGCAAAGGGTGAGTTCAATCTCTATACTTTATTCTATTTAATATTCTGAAATGCTTCAGAATGAATTTTCAGAGTGCAAAGGGTGCAAAGTGTGAACTCAATCTCTATACTTTATTCTATTTAATATTCTGAAATTCCATCGATGTTCAACCACTTGAAAACAAGCTTGACTATTCGCATTAATCCGTTCGACTCTCGGAAACGTTCTCCAGATCAAGTTCTCCCCAAGAACTTCTAAAATCTAGCCGATCCGCTCGCTAATTTATTCGGCAGCGACTCCTTTGAAATCTCTTTGACAGATTCGCGAACGGTCTGCAGTTCTCGTTAATCGAGTCGCCTTCACTCCGCTCGCAAATTAAATCACCTCTGCTACTTTCCTCTCGGCCGATTTTCCGTTCGCGTTGACATTCGTCGTCGGATGTGAAAAATTTCACTAACGCGCGATGCGAAGTTCTATTGCAACAAGGATCATTACCTAAGGATTCTTCTTCTCTTTGTGAAAGAGTTAATAGTGATTCGTGAAGGGCGAATCGCCTAGGGGAAATTTCAATTTGCACTGTCGCAAGAATTCCTCCCACGGATGCGAATTCCCCACCGAAAGATTATTCCTTATCGAAAATCGCGCGAAAACCGCCCTCGCAGTCGCAACGCGAATGGAATGATCAATGAGTCACCCGTTGTCTACGAAACTCTCGTGTGCTTGCCTTTTATTGCCGACATCTTTTAACGCCTCTTTTGTACTCGTTTTCATCACTGCAATCATTCCCGCCGACTGTCTTATATTTCCCATTTTCCTTTGCATTTCTTTATTTTATTACGCGTCATTTATTGTGTGTCGCGTTGGTCAACGTGCTCGATTATCGAAGGATAGAATAATATTATACAGATACGTACAGCATTCGAGCATTCAACGAATCATCAGCAACGTTCTCAAGTTTGAATTTTTAGCGACTCTGGCTTCTCAATCCGCCGTTTTCTGTTTATTTGATATTTTCCGTGACTTTAACAAATATTCAGCGGCGACGAGAATTTTTAGCGATTTTAGATTTTTCCAGCTCGTAGCGTTTTCTATTTATAGCGGGTCCTGTCGAAGCGCGGAGGCGTCTTTGCCGACTTGAGTACCGACTCCTCTAAATCTCAGGCGCGATACGAGATGAAACGAATTATCCATGGGAATGCGAGAAACGTTTCGTAAATTCCGTTTGCGCGTGAAAAATCTGCAATCTCGATTGTGAAGGAACCGGGATGGAATACGAGAACGCGCGCAGTCTGAGGTTTTCGAAACGATCCAACGGGCGAATACGTTTCGTGAAATTCCTCGTGCATCGTCTGGAAACGCGAAACGACTAGATTTGCATTCGTTGCACTGGGCCATTTAACGCCGCGTCTCTACGACCACCAGGCGCGAAACCTGCGCGAATTCCCACCTCTGTACAAGAGCGTATTTACAGTCACGTAGGAGCTAAATGGAAGTTGCATCCATGCAAAGTTAAGGAATGCAGTCTCGTGGGACATCCGTCCGTGAAACGTATGCATCGCGGTCGAAACACGTGGGACGTGCTTGTACACTGCCGTTCACAAATCGATCTTTCAGCTCGTTTGATGCTTGGATTTTCCCAAATTTCCCGGAATTTGCTCCCTGAAAATGTCGTTGCTACCGAAACTGTTGAAAATCGGGACAATTTTGCTAACTTTTCCCTTTGGAGTTGTTTCGCAGATTACAGTTTAATTCAACACTATTCTATGTAACAAAATGTATGACACAGAGAATCGAAATCAAACATTCAAAGTTTCGACGAGGCAACTCATTTGAAAAATGATTCGGCTTTAATTTCCCTCGTCATTGAACCGTACGATCATCTCGCGTCGACTACTAAAATTCAACTCGTCACAATATTCAAATTCCACTTTTGGAAACATTTTCCAAGACAGAGTTCCTGTTCTCTGACGAGAAAAAATTTTTGAGGCGAGAGCTTTTCAATTCGGAAAGAAGGAACACGCAAAGATTCCAAACTTTTGAACGGCAGTATACATCCACTTGTTTGCGATTTCATTATAGCTCGTACATCCTCCTGCCTTCCCAGAAAATCCTTTACGTTCATGGTGAGTCGACTTGTTTTCCTCCTTGCGAGCCTTGCCCCTCGTGGAGAATAGCAAGCCTTTGACTTTGGTTTTAAGACCTGCATATTGTACGCATTTTTGTATATAGCGAATAGTACGGGAAGATGGCTAAGAAATATCTAGAGAACGATTCAGACATCTTCGAATTGACTGAGGATTTTTGCGGAGAAAACAGTTTGTTAAATCTTGCGAGATAGTAAAAAGGAAGAAAATGAAATGTAAAGAATAAATATCTTCGTTGAAATAATCTAAAAAAAAAAAAAACAAAGAGCGCCAAGAGTGAGAGGAATTTTTAGGAAATTAATTTCAAGAAGGATTTTTGTAGAAAAAACAATTTTTTAAACCTCGCGATGGTAAAAAGGAAATAGTAAAAAAGAAGAAAATGGAATAAATATCGTCGTTGAAATAATCTAGAAAAAAAAACAAAGAGCGCCAAGAGTGAGAGGAACTTTAGAAAATTAATTTAAATAGCTCTTTAAAAAAAAAAAAAAAAAAAAGAAAAGAAAAAAAGGCGCACCTAATCGGTGACAGAGCACGTCCCCGCGGCTAAGTAGATGGCATGTCGCGGTGTTAACTGGGTTTTCGTGTCGAGTCAAGGTGTTTCCTACGTGAACGTAAACATGAGAGCGTACGCCACGCCGTGCCGGCCACGATACGAGAATCGCGAATGAATCGCGCCGATGAGAGGAAAGGAGAGGATCTCGTACGGCGGGAGAATCGCGAATAGTTTAGAATAGGTGCGCGTACACTCCGAGTTAATTGCTCAACGATCACCGGTTTCTTCATTTCTTCAGCTTCGCGACTGTCAAGTAGAATTCGGCCGTGGCTCGCAAACGTTAATTAGACGCGCCGCTTGAAACTGTAACATACGAACCTCTGATCGGGGCTGATCGGGGCAAATTTTATGTTACGTCGCGTTATATATATA
>WIUT01004142.1:0-17884 GCA_010645135.1 Tetragonula clypearis | reverse complement strand
TTACACACGTAGGTAAAATATTCTTCTATTAAATAGAAAATTGGGGCTCGTCCGGTATTGAACCGAAAGGATTCCTACAATACCGACGTTTTTCATGCACGCAGGCTTGCTTCATTCGCGACAGAGAGGCTCGTTTTACGATTGACTAGCTCGCATCGTTCAAAGATGCAAGAAACTTTCGGTATTATCCTGACGTTTTGAACTAAACAACTTCCTATTACCCTCGATAACTTCGAGCGTATATACGCGGCGGCTGCCAAAAGTTTCCGGCCAAATTGCAATTCTATTTCGGTTGAAATAATGCGCTAATAAAATTCTCCTTACGAAAATTTCACAACGTCGCTGCTTTCAGAAACCAGAGAGGCAGGCACGTACCCCTGGCGATAGATTTTTATTCCCGGGGACTCCCTTTATCTCGACGATATAATTGGATTCCACTTTTTTCGCTGGAAAGTTCTGGCAAACTGCTATAAAATACATAGGGACTAGCTCTGTTACAGAGTTCGCCAAGGGAAAATGTTTAACTACTTATTTTCCCTCGTAGCTTTTTTTCACTGTTAATATCGTGGTAAGAAAATCACAGAGAGAAGACGAAAGCGTTTAAGTTTGATCTCATCAAAACTATCTTTATATTAAAGACCAAAGTGGAACTACCAAAATGGTCGAAACGACCAATTTATAATTTTCTGTATTTTTTAAAGTTTGTAACTTTTCAATAACTCGGGTGATTTTTTAATAAAATATTAGTAGCAACTTGCGTTCTTTGTTGTATTGTACTTGTACCTTGCATTTTTCTGCTACGAATATTGCACTTTAGTCATAAGTAGTTTTTAGTGTATTCAATTATAAAGTCGTTCTCCGTGACTCAAAAAGAATCCTTAATTAATAAATTATTGATATTTCGTACTAGTAATATATACCGTAAATTCATAGTATAAATTTGACTGTAGTATTTGGGAAAATGTCGAGATACATCGAGCATGTTGATTTCAAGTGTCTGCGCGAATATTGATTTCGAAATTATTAATTATCGTATTAATTACATATTTGATACGTGACATACCGTCAATTTTGTGTGAAAGAAAATGCTTGGTAGAAAATATATCTTTACGTAAGAAAATCTTTAAATCAGATAATTGTTGATCATGTCAGTTGTAGACATTTTATGTAAAAATCTACTTCAGTTTTAACCATTGAGCAATTTCAAAATACGCGAAATTCAGACGAAAAGATACGAGAAGGAAATTGACACAAAATTGTACCCTTGGGTCTTAATATTTCAAATTCTGTAATAAATATAAAAGTTAAATACAGTGATAAGAATAAATTTTTAATACCTACAGATATTAATTTTAGAATCGATAATAAAATAACTGATTTATTTATTAGAGGTTCAAAGCGGATAACGTACATCAAAAGATAAATGTTCAAAGATAAAAGATCATAGGTGCGAGAGATTCGGTATTAAATGTTCAGACTTTTGATAATTTCAAGCGCTCAAAGGGTTAATAACCTACTAAACATCATATTCTTCGTCGTACGGTTGCGAAACTCGTTCGAGAATTGCGAAATCGCGCGTAAAACGTGAGAACTTTCAATGCTAACGACGCCAATGTATTTCAACGAGAGAAGCGACGAGTCCAAGTCGATTACCATTTCGGTTTCAAAACGACCTCGCCAACTGTCCAAATGATTTCAAAGGATTTCGTCGAAACATCGATTTTCAATAAACCTACGACATAAAATTAATTCTGATCTTCGCTCTCGCGGATTGGCACTCTTGGCTGGTGTATTAACTCGATCGTTAGAGTCGAAGAGGGACCCTTTTCAGGGATGGATGAGCTCCATCGAACGATCAAACTTTTGCTTTTTCAATATAGTCGCGATACTACATATAGGTATCTTGCGAAGCTCGTCGAGGACGAAGTTGTCCCTCATCCTGTTGAATTTGAAAATTGTTTTGTCACGAACGTGCTGCGCTCGTAGATTTTCTGTTGCCCGACAGGCTCACGAATTTGTGATGCTATTATACAACGAGTGGAAACGTGAAAAATACGTAACCGGCGATGAGAATTAATTGCTACGGTGTTTGAAACTGGTTCCAATAATTTAAAGATAGTGCATCCTCGCGCGAGGAAAATTCGAAGCAGATAATTTTGTCTGGCGTAGAATTTGAATGGAATTAAAACTAGAATGTAGAATTAACTGTGAAAATTCAAGGAAGTTTGGAAGTAAATTATTATTTCGGGAATTTGTACTGTGAAAACTAACAACTCCAGGTTCGACTGAATTATCGACGAATTTTCCAAAGCGTGAAAACTAGAAAAGGAATACTCCGGCGTAATGGAGATGAAGTGACGATGATTTAAACACCGATTTCTAATCGAAAATTAAATCATTAAATCAACAATGTGTAATTGCAAACTGTAATAACGAGTCACACAACACAAAATTAATTACGATTACGTACATGCTCATCAGTGGAATAGCAAATTGTAACTTGGCTCACAAAACAACCCCCTCTATCCACTTATTCACTATCCGCTCATTACTCTAATCCAAATAAAGTTCTAAACCCATCGAAATCTACTTAACGAGCTTGTTCCATCCAATGCAACTTGCCACACACTGTTATCATTCGCTAAAAAATGCCGCGAGGTATGTGAAGTACGTGGTACAATACTAAATATCGAAACTCGAATGAAAAAAAAAAACTCATCTGCAAAAATGTCGGTCGAGGCATTTTTCCATCAAATTGAAATCTTCACCAAATTTATTTACAGTTTTTAATGTACTAAACACTCTTATCAAACGGGAGCTTATTATTGATTTTTTGCAATTTTGAAGACAGTGAACATTTAATACACCATATTTAATACATCAAATACTTACAAGAAAAATAGTCTAGAAAAACTATCAAATTTCAGGAAAAATTTCAAAAATTTCTAAACATAGTAACTAATGGTAAAAGTAAAACATCCCAAAGAAAATGTAGAGTTCGTGCATCAGGTAACTGTTTCGAGCAATATCACTCTCCAAAGAAAATATTAAATATTTACGAACTCGAAGAAAATCATTACATCCAATTGTGTTTGATAAACTTAACGTATTTTATAAACAACTGTTCTGCGTGAAATAAATATTACATAATGCTAATATTAATGAAAATTAAAAAATGTTATCAAATTTCATTGCCCAATGAGAGAAAGCAACACTTTCACACGAATATTGATTTAAAAGTTGTAGAGATGTTAAAGTTCCCGCGCGATAGTCGAAATCAAGTCGGTTTTTAGTGCGTAATTAAGTTCAATCACGAACGGTCGGTAAAGTGTTAAATTACCAACACGAACGTAATAAGAAATAAAGAGTGTAGAAGAGGGCTCATCAGAGAGTGTTAATCCATTAAAATTACCATATTGCCAGCGTGAAACGTAATTATTATTTATAACCTGATAAACAAGCATTAAATACTGGCGTTATTTTCAACGAATTTTAAATCAATCTTATAAATATGCCTATCTTATTAGATAGATCCGTCTCTTCTAAAAAAAAAAAAAAAATATCGAAGTTAGTGTAGTATATCCTGCAACGATGCTGCAAACTATAACATGTCAAAGTTCCCTCGATCTCGACGAACGTGCATCAAGAACAGATACAGCGGGTTACACAGGAAGCAAGAAGAAAATTGAACAGTGCACAGAGGAGAGGCAACAAAGTTTGCCAGGTTCTTTTATCCAACGTGAAGAACTTCCGGAAACTGGTATTGGTAGCGCGCCGCGTAAAGAGCTGTCTGTTTTAATAAATCATAACCGGCTGGGCGTGCAAACTTGTTTGTAATTAACCGATGCAAAATTAATTGACGCCGGCCGACATTTCAACAACGATGGATGCTTAAATCGTTCGTGTTCAAAGGAAAACGAACGTGAAAGTTTGTGGAAAGTTTTATGCAGAACAGAACAGAACAGATCGTTCGTTCTCCCCGCGGATGCAATCTCAACAATGTACCTTTTTACGACGCTGGCAGAAATACGAGGGGGAGCAAAATATTTTTCTTGGGGATTGGAATATGCTCTTTCGTGTCTGCCAAACGATCTCGCGCAGTCAGTTTTGCGAATCGGTAGATCACGAGAAACACACAACTTACAAACTTTGCTTCCAAAGGATGTAATCTCGGTCTCGCGTAATTGCGGGTTCGCCTTCCTTCGAAGTGCGATTCGGGACGAACTTTGAAATTTTAGAAATTCTTCTTGCACGAGTGTTTTCCGTGTTTTTTTTTTTTTTTTTTATCCTCGCAAGATTTGAAAATAATGACTTTTTTTCTTGTGCAAAAATCAAGATTTCATTTTATTCGTAATTTGTGTCTGAATATATAGTTTTCATTTCAACAAATATTGAAGACAATTTATTAATATTTACTTGTGAAAACATAAGAGATACAGTTTTTTAAATGTATTGTTTGAATAAATGGTTTTTTCGCAAAATAGTATACACTATTCGTCGATAGAAAACACTAATTTCATTAATTTACACAAAAACTTAGTATCTTCAATAATTTCTGAAATAATTGACAAAATATATTCCACACCTCTAATTTTCAGAATAGTTTTCATTTCTTCAACATCGACGATTGCCAATAAAAAAAAAATACAGGTCAAACATTCTTTTAAAAACTATATTTATGCCAAATTTCATCAAAATCGGTGATTGACATTTCCCCTGTCAGTATATTCCCTTGTCAGTTTATTCATTATTATAATAGTACTCCAAATAACACATGATTTATATTTTATATTACTTTAATACTTCAACGTACCTCAAAAATTTATACACTATATTTATATTACACTTTAACAATTAACATTAAACGTAATTAGTATTAGACGTTGAATTAAATGTAAGCGTAAAATTCACAGAATTTTATAAAAATATCAAAAATCTAGTTAATTTGCATTTTATAAGAATTAATATCAAATTTTAGAATTCCTCTCCGATAAATAACAAAAAGGATTAAATGACATCTCCTCCTTTTCTTCTGTGATCTTCACAAGATATAAATGAACAGCCACAATTTGAAAAAAATCAAGTAATCACAGTCGTATCACAATGATAATCGTATGGAAACAATAAAGTCAGTAAATCATTAAAAAAAGCGACACAAAGTAATTCGAGAATCCTATCTCGGGAGCAGCTTTAAATCGTAATGTCTAATCACGTTCGAAAACTCGTCATCCGTGAAGGGGCGTCGGCTCGGACAGCGACGCCCCTGGCAACTTATTAAAAGGCCATGCGGTTGTTATAAACGTTCGTTTCTGTGGCCGCGATAAAAACCGTCCGAAAAATTTATGACGCTCATTCCACGACCGGGGAACAGAATTTCGGGTGGTACGGGACATTTGCGTCGCGTTTCACCGCGTGTTTCTGCTAAATGACACGAAATAATAACGACGACGGAAGGGTGGGCCACGTATACGTACACGTATGAATTTTTATCGCTTCGCCTTCTATTGTGCCGTATTTACAGACGGGCGTTTCTGACTGAAACAAACGTATGCCACGCGTATGCATTCATTTACGGTCTCTCGTTGTTCTTCTCGCCGTTACCTTTGCTACGTGTACATTGTTGCCACGATGCAAGAAGAAACTGAAACTGAAGGCCACGTTGTTACGCAGACAAGCCACGAGATATTTCGCTGAGACGGACGCTCTTTGAATTGTCAGACATACTTTTTCCTTTGTCTTTTTCTTTTTTTTTTTTTTTTTTTTTTTTTGTTTGAAATACGAAATGAAATTTTTTTTGATTCGGTGGGGAACGAAATATTGATCTTTTTACCTCGGTTCGAACACAGATGTGAATACATTTTGAAAATCTGAATCTATCAAGAACCAATAACGCATTACGTTTCATTTCAACTTCAGTCAATTTGTACTATCGAATTTTATTTGAATTAAAAAATTAATTTCTCCAATGCTTCTTCGTCATTAGATCTAATAATAATTTCATGAAATTTAGAAACATTGATTTGCAACACGATAAGTTACTGTTCTGACTGCAAGTAGTAACTTTGATTATAAATTGTAGACTTGTGGGCATATATTGAAAATCTGAATTCTGTTAAGAACCAAAGGATACATTAACGCAGTGTTTCGTTTCAACTTCAGTCACTTTGTACCATCAGTTTTTATTTGATTCGCCCAATGCTTCTTTATCATTAGATCTAATAATAATTTCATGAAATTTAGAAACATTAAGATATTTGTAACATTCCTAACACGATAAGTTACCATTCTAAGTGCACAAGTGACTTTGATTATGGCTTGTAGACTTGTATATGGATAATATAATTCTCTGCAATAAATAAGAAAAATGTTCGATAAAATATAGAGATTATTTATGCAAAAAGATTACACAACGAAAATCAAAGATATACCTACATTATCTCTCTAATTCTTAAACGCAAAATCATTCTTTTCTCTACACGTGCTACTTCAATATCTCAGACTACGTCAAATGAACCAGTTTCATTTTCCTCGCATCCTCGACAAAACTTGCGTACCATTACCATCGACAGATGGTTCGAACGCTCATTCGCAAACTGCGCGTACGAATTCCAGAGAAAGCAAAGTGAAGACTACTTGGAACCATTTATCTATCTCTCGACGCGAGAGAATTCTAGAGACGTCTACGCTGATTGTGAGTAAAACGCCCTCGGAGATCCCAGGTAGCCGAACGAAATCCAAAATAGTGAGAAACACACCGAGCAGCATCGTGGAATACTTGAAAATTCTTCCAAGTCTCGAAATCGCGGAAACGATCTCCGTTTAGTCAACGTTACAGTCAACGCGTTGGCAGCGCGTTATACGCTCGAGCATCTTTAATTCTTAGGGATCAGAATTAAACGGAATAAACGACGGAATCCGCGACGGAAGTCGATGAAAGCGACGCGAAGTCATTTATATAAAACGCGCGTGGACCAACCGGGCCAACGACGACGTGAAACAGGGGAGGTGCTGGAGAAAGGGGTGGCTTTGCACGCGTCAAATTAAACTAAACGAGTCCCAGAGCACACACACGAGTCTCTCCTCTGTCTCCTTCTCTTCCTCTACCGTAGCTGTCTCGTCTCTCGGTCTTCATTTTTTTCTCTCCTATCTCCTTCTCTCTCTCTTCGTACTGTGTGTTTCTTTTTACTCCGTACCTCTCTCCATTTTCTTTTTCTCCATATCCTCGCTGTCATATGGACGCGCGTGCACACACCAGCAATGTATGTATGCATGTATGTATGTATGTACGTATGTATGTATGTACGTATGTACGTATGTACGTATGTATGTATGTATGTATGTATGTATGTATGTACGTATGTATGTATGTACGTATGTACGTATGTATGTACGTATGTATGTATGTATGTATGTATGTACGTACGTATGTACGCGCGCGCGCGCGTATGTGTAGGTATGTATATCTGTATGTATGGCAGAATAGTAAATACACGACCTTTCGGCGTTAGTTTGTCACATGTGGCAAAATACGTCGCACATGCGCCGTAGTGTATAAAGATATGCGATGTCGCAGTATTCCACAGATCATGATTCCGCGTGCCGGTGCATCGGTACCTATTCTCTGTAGAATGACTGCGCATGCGCTGGACATCACAAAGGGTGAATGTGCCTGTCTGCTTTCGTAAAGCGACGTTGCCATATCGTTGAATACATTCGAGGCTTGGCAAGCCATTCCTAGCATTATTCGTTGGCGGATAATGGTGAAGGATTAACCGACGTTAGCCTCATGTCACGTTTATAAAGATTTTTCTTCCAAAATTATCCAATTTATTTCGTACGTTATCTGGTACATAAGTTTTCCTAATCTTATTTTCTCCTCCAACAAGAGATATTAATATATATTTAACATAACTTTATATATATATATATATATATATATATCCTCTATTGTTACCGATGATGTTACCTCTTAACTATTAGTATGTATTTAATACTTTGTAAACACATTAGTGACATTGAATCTTCTGCGTAAGCTATGAAAAATGTATAGCAATTCACAAAAAATAAGTATATATCTGAAAAATTATCAGAAATTAGTACATTATATTAAATTAATAGAAATAGTAAAATACTACAAAAATAGTAATAAAAAAATAACTATTATACCAGACTATTATCCCACCTCGATATTATTTATATTAAAAAATCATTTAAATTTCCTTTTTCAATTTTGATTCTTTTTTTTTTTTTCATTTGAATCTATAATCAGCCATTGCTAGTTTTATGAATTTTCCTAGACTATGAGTTCCCGATGATGTAACGGTCACTGACCCCCTCCTCCCACTTCTAAAATCTTCTCCCACCCATGTATCACCTACTCTTTTTCCCTTTTATGAATGATGCGCATGCGATAGAACGTTATGTACATACGTAGGTCACGAAGAGAACGATAACATGACATGCACACATAAGTATATGAACCTATACAAGTTCAATGATGATAAATTCAATACCTATGTTAGGTGAGAAACAAAATGCCACCTCCTGGTACAAATAACACACACAACAGACACAACTGTACAAAATTTGTGTACGTTTTCAATTGAACTGTGTTTTTTCAAGTAACTTTTTAAATTTAAAAGTGACGCAAAGAAATACTCAATAGAGTTAACCTCTATTTTCATTAGAGTTAACCATATTTTTATATTTTACAATTTACCAAATGATAAAACCATTACGATGTTATACCGTTACGTTTATATTATAAACAACTGCGTTTAAATAATTAAAAGTGAACAATTAAAAAGAAGGGATAATATATAAACAACAAAAATAATACGAAAAAGGTTAGAATAATATGAATATAAACATGGCGGACATTTCCAAAATACGCAAACAGCAAAAAGAAAACCATATATAGTATTATGTATATGCACGTACATCATATCAGAAAGAAGCAGAAATTATATATATTTATCAATTACACATATTCTTATATTACATGAAATTAAGTAACTCTCGTAATTAAGTAAATTAAGTAAATCTCGTCATAAAATAATTATATAAATAAAAAGAACATGAAGTTGCACCTGCGATAACCTGAATACTATCAATATTATATACCTTACGAATTTCGTCACAGTTGTAATATCACCGTAAATAATAAATTCAAGACGGCAACGATAAAACGATTAAAAAAGTTTGATTGATTAATCTTATAGCATATATAATGATAATATAAAAATCTTTCAATTGTACTTTTATATCGGTATATTTCTCCATATATCATCATGTATTTATCATGTATTCCAATGCGAAATTTAGGATATACATAATTTTATTAAACAATTCAGTTAACACTGATATAACTATTAAGAAATTATATTCTTTTATTGTTCTTTCCCAAAAGAGAATTGCAGGAAATAGAAATCAACATAGCCTTGAGCCCCTTCCTCCAATTATACGTTTCTTTCTCACCTTCGTTAATGTCTTTGATTCTTTCCTCACTTATTTAATCTCAAAAATACTATCGATATTTGAACATGAGTTTGCATCCATTTCTTAGCCGATTAAATATCCGTGTGAATTTTGTACAAATATTTCTAAAAATACTACGTATTGGTAGATAGTTTGTTAATAAAATTAATAAAATTAATGTTCCAAACCTTGGTTATAATGAGATAAAGCATATTAATTCCATTTTTTTCTCCTCTTTTTTTGGCCTATTTACAGATTTAAAAAACGTGATTTCCACCATCACCGCCATCTTTTATTCCCCGTCATGCGACCTACTGTTGGCTTTCTCTTTCCTCGTTCAATAGTTCTTACATCTATCACCATTTTTCAACGATTCAAATATAAATTAGTCATCTATTATGAAATAGAGTATTACGAAATTGTCAATTTGCTTAATATATCTGTCTAATTTGATTTTGTTGCTTTAAATGCAATTCTCGTTGTGTGTAAATAAAGCGTTTCATCGGTAGATCAAAATCAAGCATTACTTCAAAAATAAATTATGATAAAAGTAATTTTGGATTTGTTTATTAGTACTTATAATCCATAGTACGCATTTATTAATCTGTGCAAAGGAACCGTGTTCTTTTGTGCTATTTGTTTCATTTGTGTAATCCTCACATCATACCTAACCTAACTGGTTTTCCCGCGTTTTACATATTGTTTATTTTATATTCTATGTACGATGCTAACCACGCAGTGTATGTAAAATTCCCAATATGCGAATTAACATTGATAAATTTTTTTGCAATTAAACAGTAATTTTAATAGCATTGAAAAACATGAGCCCTAGTATTTACTCCAAAATAAAGTCATGTGTCATTTAATAAGCAGAACATTTTACGATTTTCTACAAAAAAAAAAAAAACTTACAATACAGTCTCAGACATTGAAATCATTTATGCCTGATGCCATTGTTAAAAATGCAATGCTTCGATAGCAAAATCAAGCGATGTAAATATAAAAAATATATTTAATAATGTTACTTATATGAGAAATAACGATCAAAAGCAACGAAAATAATTGTGTGGACTCACTTCATCATGCAAACAGATAATCTTGGGTTTCAAAGAAATCTTTCCTCTCCGCGTACATTCTCCATTCACACATCTGGTACATCGCGACTTCAAAATTTGCGGTTTTATTTTAATAATTGCGTTAAAATACACTACACAACCGTTCATATATATATTTTAATAAACTATAGATCGTAAGTGTAAACCTTGCAAGGTTAAAAATCAACGTTGCACGTTGACGTTTGAGGTTAGAATCGACAGGTAGCAGTAGTGGTAAAATTCAGAGAACGCATGCGCAATACACTGAATGTATGTTGTGCACCTAACTTCAATGTTCTGCTTGCCGCGTATTTCAAGTTTTGATACTCGACACAGAAAACACAATATATTGTAATGTACGTGTAGTAAATAAATTGAACATATTCAAATTAAATAAGTATAATAATTATACTATTATACAGAATTATACAAAAAGTACTCTTTTCCAATTTGAATTTTTGTTAATATTCTCTAGATTTTACTTGATTTTTTAAAAAATCCAAAATAAATTGAACCTAATTATTATCAAAAAGTCCCAATTCCAATAGCGTAAACTTACATTTTGTAAAATAACATGAACAATAGCAAAAGGATAGTTAGCACATAATATTATTGTAATTAATGCAAGTTACAAATTAATAGAAACGAACAGAATCTTTAGCAAGAACATGTATATTTTATCTACTCAATGTATTATCTATATTTAACAACTTTATCTCTATAAAATCTCGATAAGTTACACTTTATATGATACGACAATACACTTAGGTACATAAGGGAACAATATTGTCCAATTATTGTACTCACATATACCATTAGAATTCTTAAGGCTTAATGAAAATAATTGGAAAATAAATAAAAAAAATCACGCGACTAATTACTTACTAACAATTAAATCGTTTCTTTTTTTTTTTTTCTTTTTTGTGGGAGATTAAGCGCGTGCGCGTAGCCTCAATTATATCGTACACACTACACATCCTACATATGCAAGTGTAACGTGATCGCGAGAGGGATATATACATATATGTACACATATACACGCATAAGCATAGATAGAGGAACATAGGCAAGAATATAACTTACCTATGCAGCTGTACCGGAGTAGATCTCGCAGGTAAATGCTGGTTATGCGAGACCGGTGGTTGTGTCTGACCCCTGCCAGGGGTCGACGTTACGCCGACCAGTGAGTGGCCATGGGGCCCGTGAGGATGACCGTGGGGGTGGGCGTGTGGGTGTGGAGGATGAGAGTGGGGGTGAGGATGATGATGGTGATGCAAATCTGCCCCCACTGGACCCACAGGGCCCACCGGACCCCCCACCCCCAGTCCGCTCACTACTTGGACTTGCTTGCTCACTGTCTCCATCACCCCTAGCGCATTGTGTACTGGAACAAGACCCATAGAAATTTATTAGGAACATTGCAGCTGCCTTTTCTTCGTCTTTTCTTAAAATTCTTTTTTTTTCCTTCTTAAATTTTAATTAATCAACACAAATAGATTATTAAAGGCATAGTAATAATAGCTCTACACTCTTGCCTGACCATTGACCTATTTTGTTAATTCATCATATCAATATGCGTAATGATTCTTAAACACAAATTTGTTTCACTCTTTTTTCTTTTTCTTCTACTTCTTTCCAGTGCCTTTGTCTTTCTTCAGCTTTCTGTTCATTCTGTTCATCGAATCGAACATTTCGATTTTATATAAACTGATTATTTAATGAACTATTTGAGTTCGTTATGAGATAACAGTCTGTAGAAATTACTCTCATTACGATCATTTCGGTCGTAATAATTTTGATATTTCGTCAAAGACGCGCAATATCAATGATATCGGCGATATATGTATTACGTGTATCCAAGATATTTATCATCGAATTTCACTTGTTCAAATCAAAGCAATAAAAGCTTACACTTAAATCTAAGAGATACAATTCAGTATCACACGGTGTGAGTAATATTTTCAAAGTTCGTGAAAGATTAAATTCAGAGGATATATTTCATAATATATTTTCTTTGTTCTTTAATTCGTGATGTGTGATAAGATATATCGAGAAGATAAAATAGATAAAAAATTTATGATAGTAGCGTAGAAGACTCAGATCACCAATTTTATTCAAATATTTATAATCTGATCAATTACGCACATTATTATTATTTAAATAAACAACAAATGCACTCATATGACTAATCTCTATTTGGGGCATTCAAAATTAAATTAAATTAAATTAAATTAATTTTCATTTCCATTACATAGACAATGGATTTTCACTGCAAACTTTTTTAATTTCTATTGTATTTAAGAAGATCCACAAATGAAAAATTTCTGCTTTCCTGTAATGAATAACTACCCAATTTTGTTCTCAGATTAATTTTTAACATGACTGTACGATTGTTAATGTAACTGAGTAAAATTTTCGCAATTTCTTCTTTCTATGTTTCTCTAATAAATTTTTAAAAATAATTCATTGTCACATCGACTTCGAAAAAGGCTTTCATTTCATAAAAATGAAAACAGCACATGTACTTAATTGATTTTGTTAAGGGTGAAATTACACGTAAAACGAAATAATTAGAATAATTGATTACGATTACTTCCATAGTGATTAATCATATTTATCATGAAATAATGATTTCATTTTTTTTTATTCATAATTAATATTATATTTCTTCGTTATATATAGCATATACTTTTAATTAATAACATTTTCGTTCAGACGTAAATTGTTCCGTTTTGAGAATCACTGCAAAATACTCTGAAAATGTTTTCCTTATTTTCCTTATTTATTTATCTTTTTCCTTCTTCACTGTCTTTTCCTTACTTACTTTAAAAAATGTTCCATAAAATCATTCGACAAAAAAATTCACACATGTGTATCGCACAACATCGTGTACAGAAAAAAATTTTCAACGCAAGAAAAATCTTGCGAAACTTAATTCTAAAGTGTATGTACGTAAAATATACTAATATACTAAAAATAGTTAATACACTATAAAATATACTAAAAATAGTTGTAACGAAGTTCTATAAATATTTGATGGATTGAAATCAGGAGGGATCTTAGTTGTAATTTGTACAACTGTATGCGAAATAAACGAAAATCGATAACAGCGCACATTCTTCAAAAAAAAAAAAAAAAAAAAAAAAGGAAAAAGTTTTCAAGGACGTCAGTGGGCTGGCATCATCAAAGTAACGGTACTGCAATGATTCTCAAAGCTGTACATAGACACGGCTTGAAAAAGTCATCAGCTGGTAATTGGCTAAAAATATTAATATCCATTATCGTTTTTCCATTAGTTTTCTTTGCTAAAAAGATTACTAATGAAAATTATAAAAATTATCATTTCACTGCAGAGGCGCACTACTACTCAATATCCGGATATGTTGAACATGCAAGAATCTTCAAAAGTTTAGTATCTCCGTCAATATTGAAAATTGACAAAGAAATTTCTTGTACGGTTAAACAAAAAGAAGATAAGAACATAAGTTTGGGAAAGTCGTTAATTTTTGTGTCAAAGAAACAATGAAGATAAATATATTTCACGAGATATATTCTTTTATGTTGCAGCAAATGAAACCGAAGATTCTTTTTCACCAATATTTCTTAATTTTCAAGTCACTACAACTTCTAATAGTCCAAGTAACCTGTTTGATGCTCGGATATAAATACAATCTGGTTACATTTGTTAATAAATCTAAACGCTTGTCAAATTAACTATACATACGTCTCTTTCTATAAATATATTTCGTTCTTGTTCTTTGAATTTGTAACACCCTTATTTAGCCTGCTTTATTTAGATGTGATTTATTAATAAGCGTGGCATATACAGTCCTTATGTAGGAAACTATTATAACATACTCGGTGAATTTTGTAATAAAAAAAAAAATGTAAAAATAAACTTATATAATAAATTTAAATTATACAATTTACATTCATATGTAATTTGGAATAAAATTTTTTTTTAAGTTAATAATCTTTTCAAGATATCAGATTAGAACTTTATCGTATACAGTAATTTTTTCTTTTCTTCTTCTTCGTCAGTTTCACAACCGATCGACTATTATTTATTAAGTGTCAAATATACCGTGCAAGTGTAAGAAATGAGTAATCATTCCGAATAGTCATTAGTCGAAAAAAATGGATTGTCACGTTATACACGATTTTCAAAGCTGATGTATAATCGACATATTTCGTTTAAATACACAAAGCGCAAGGAGAATTCATTCGTAATAAAAAATTTTGCAAGGTCAAAATTAAGGGACATCACAATGTTTGATTCGAGTGCGCATCATTCCTATTGCTTCTTCACTTCGATAATAACTGTGTGTTCGTAATTTCATGAGCATTATGAAGTACGTGCTTCTAGCATAGAATACATGCTGCATAATAAGATCATCAACGTGGGTCATCAGTAATCTACGCAGCATTAACGAGAAGACATAGAATCAACGCGATGTGTATAATTCAGCGTTCAAATGCTGAAATTTAGGGAAAACATTGGAATTCCTTCCGCTTCCTTCGCAATACGCTTCCTTCCCCTTCTGTTGTATTTTCGGCTTTTGACCTTCGTCGACTCGCCGCTAATTGAAAGTAACTTTCGTAACAATCGTGTAGAAAGAAAAGAAACGAAAAGAAAAGAAAAAAACAGTATAACGTGATTATCAAAATGAGCGATGATTATCAAAGTGACGATCTTCGTTTCGAAATGCTTTACTCCGTTGAAACGTAAAAAACAACGTTATCGAGAGTATTTTCACGAAATTCGAAACGCGGCGACTTTCTCTCGAAGCGTTTGCAAATTGTTTGCACGAAATACTAATAACTAACCAGTTAACAATCTTATTAACCTCTTGCGCCGCTGGAATCACGTGCCACGCACGTTCGAGAATTTTTTTTACATCGCGAAATTGTTACGTTCTCTCGGTTTTAAGTATACACTTGAACATAACCCGGACAAAACGGACAATAAATTTATTACTTTTTCAACATTTCTATCCAGTGATACCACACCGACGAGTTGAAAAAGAAAGCGACGATTTATCGGGGGATAGAATTTGGTCACTCGTTATGGTCCGCGAGTCTACGGTTGCCTGGCGCAAGAGGTTAAAAGCTAAAGCTTCGACTCTCAAATCAGGAAACGAATACGTTAGAAAAAAGCTGAAAAGTATTCGCCCTTCGATAGGAAATACGTTGGAAACACGGAGGAGGAAAGAAAAAAAAAAAAAAAAAAATAAGAAAGACGTAAGAGAAAAACAAAAGTGGAAAAGGAAAGACTTTTTTCCCAACGCGGCGAAAAGGTACAGGAGGCTACTGGTAACGGAAAAACAACTTACCGGTAATGACGTCAGCTATGGAAGGTAAGCCGGATCTCGAATTTCCCCCACGAGTAGTCGATCCGTGCGAGAATAATTCACCGCTTCAGTCTCGAGTGAAAATCACGTACATGTGCGCGCGTAATCACGCACACATGCGTACGCGTGCACATATGTGAGTATACCAACCGATCTATTTATAAATTCTATATCGACTTTTTTTTAAAAACTTTTGCGAAACACGCTACTCCACATTATACTGTACGTTGCGCGAAACTTTTTTTTGTTTTCTCTTCTCTCACTAAGCTATTCTCCCCTTTCTTTCTTTTTCTTTATCATTGCCCTCTCTCGTTTCCACTCGCTACTCGCACTGTCTTCTCCTCATCTCTTCGTTGTTATATTCCCCTTTTCAATTTTGTTGTTCTTTCTTCTCTCTCTCTCTCTCTCTCTCTTTTTCCTTCTTTCCTCTCTTCTTTCTTTTTCCTTTTTTTTTCTTTTTTTCTTTTTTTTGGTTTCTCTCTTCTCTCTTCCTCTTCCTGCTAGCTTGCGTACACTTTCATGCGTTCCACACCACTCGGTTTCGTACACGTGCCACACAACTTGACGAATTTTTCAAACTTCTTTCTTGCGCTGTTGCTCCAGCGACGATTTCTGCAGATAATAATTGGAGAAGCATCGAATTAGTTGCCTGCTGTTTGAATCTTCCCGCCGAGCTGAATACACACACACATATATATATATATATATATATATATATAAGAAGGACATGCGCGCGCATCGATACGGTTCACACGATTACGATTCTTTGTGCCGAATTTTTCGTTACGTACCAGTCCTACGAGATTGAAACAGAGAAACGTCGAGACTGTCAGGATCGTGAAAAATTTGAAAATATAAAGATTTTTTTTTTAATAAAATTGTACTATTACTGCGGTCTTAGTTTATATATCTTCCAGTTTAATAAATGTTATGTTAATAAAGAAACGACGTTAAACGCTGCAGTAAGATTAACTGCAAAATTGAAATTTTTGTAAAAGATCTTTCATATTTTCCAATATACTTTACATTTCTTTTTTTTCTAAATATGCCAGAAATATTAAAAAAAAAAAAAAAGAAAAACCCTCACAATCGCTATACACATATTAAAACATGCAATGATTTCTTTTTTCTTTTTTTCTACGATTCGTACACGATACACGTATCGAAGAAACAGATCGCGTGATTTAATACCCGCACGGCCATCGGTAATGTCTCTTCAAACCTACGAACGAACGTCTCGTCATTTACTTTCTTCTTGAATTTTGCACGAAGCGCGGTGAGAAAATTTCATCTGCCTTTTCGAATGGTGAAAAACTGAGATCAATGTAAGATACAAAAGCGTCAGTGATGATTCTCGACGATTTAATGATTCTCATTAAACGTTAACACGTTTAGTAAAGTTATGCTCAACTAGATATGAATTAATGACTACACATTTGAAAATATATTCAGTTCCCTTCAACTTTTTTTTTTTTTTTTTTCTTCAAAATTGTCTCCCAAGCGCAAACATTCAAAAAATTACTACTACTACCACTGCGTGATACAGGCACATTTGCAACATGAATAACAGAATCGTGGAGTATGGGCCTAAAAAGATCCAGCGACAGCCATGCGAATGTTAAACACCGATTGTGTCAATACATGTATTTAGGAAAGTATACCTTCATTATTGTGGGGGAACGCGACGCGGCTTCTATACGACGAATTCTCATTTGCATTATCCTTCCAACGTTTTAATTGCATGTGTCGCCATTACGCGATTTACATATTTAACGAATGTTACTCGGTCGAGAAAAATAAAAAAAAAAAGGGCAAGACAATTTTCGATAATCGACACGGAGAGAATAGTATGTGTGTATATATATATATGTGTGTGTGTGCGTGTGTGTGTGTGTGTGAGTGTTGTGTGTAAAAAATAAACGAGTGAGAGTCGAGTCAAAGAGTATCGAGAAGAGAGAAAGA
>WIUT01004141.1:0-17891 GCA_010645135.1 Tetragonula clypearis | reverse complement strand
TTACTTCTAGGTAATCTGATTATTTATTTATTATTTGGTTCTTCTCATATTAATGAAAATTTATTTATTTTTAATAATAAATATACACCGACAACACATATTAAAATTTTGCTTGAAAATTTTATTATTGAAATTAATAAATAAACTGTGCATAAAATACAGTTTCGTATTATTAACAGCAAACGTATCTCTGTTTTTAGTTGACTTTAGACAAAGAAAATAATCGATTAGATAATCATTAAATGTTCATTTATGGAAAATATTAACTTCCAACAGTTGGAGAGCTCACGTTTTCTAAAGATTCCATTTGTCATTTAATTTTCTATAATATTCAGTTTGTTATTTCGGATATTTCGAATCAACCACATTCGCTATTCGTACTTAATAAAATTTAAATACACTTTTTGACAAAATTACAATACATTCAGATGGATGGAGGAATTTGAAGAAATTCCTGTCACGAAATGGCAAATCGTTTAATTTCCAAATAATAAACCTGGGCATCGTAATTGCTTCTCGAGTTAATGCGATAAAAATTCGGAATTTTACGAGTACATCATAGTCAATATTGAACGTGTTGATTAGAAACAGTGTATCTCGAAAGTAATTTTGATTTCTAGCTTTAGCCACGTCATTAGAATCAATTAGTCTTGGAAGCAATTAACTCGCTGTTTAGTTGTTAATTAATCACGAGATTATCACAAGTGTAAACAAGTTTAGCGTACATTTACAAGGGGCAAACAATCGTTAATCACTTTCTTACAACCGATTTATTCTCCCTCTCGGAATTTATGTCCATTGTTGCGCTAATATACTTTGCAAATATACTTTGCTTTATACTTGGAGCGTGCGCCTCTCTTTTGCAAAACTGTTAAAATTGAATTGAAACGCAACTGGAGAGCAACGTTTGAATAATTTGAATGATTGATATACAGATTTTAACCTTTCGAAGTTAAGTTCTCATGATTCTTCCAGTGAAATTGAAACGGATTCTGATAACAAGAAATATTGATCGTTAAATCGATGTTTTGTGTCAAATCATTTTGAAATTTAATTTTGAATTGAACAATTTGACTCTCTGCAGATTGCACAGGTGATTCGAATGAAATTCAAACACTTTTAATAGCATTTAAATTACCATGCAGTATGCTTTCAAACTACATATATTCATTGTTTCATGAAACATTTCTAATGACTTTATTTTACTTTTGTTGTCGTGCATACTTTCATTTATATTATTTGTTAAATTATATAATGTAATAAGTGAATTATGTATTTTGTAATACGACCATTTGTAAAATATTTAAACTAATAATATTACTGTCTTAACTAGCAACTTACTGTAAATTAACTAGCATTATTAGTCTGTAATTTATATTAAAAAAAAAAGTCTCTAACGGTACGAATATATCCGTGAAAATTTTCGATCGTGAAATAATAAATTAGATGTAATTAATGATACGAATGAAACATTTCAAAGTCAGGGTATATATTTTGTCTTAGGAAAATACTTCGAACTAAGTAAAAAAAGACAACGATTTCATTTATTTGTATACGCTGAACGATAAGATGGCGAAAAAACAATAATACGATACGAATAGCAGTAATATATAACTATCGTTGTCTATTTGTTATTCCAACTGGAACGTGACACTGTTTCGACATTAATGGAATATTTAAATATTGTACTCAATGTTCGGGTCGTCGAACTTCTGCTACAGCTACATCAATTTTGGATTTGTTCAAAATTACACGTTAAACAATGCCGATGAACGTATGTTCACGTATGTATTCGTATGTATTCGTATCTTGTATCGTACACATACTTCGCATGTAACAGATGTATAAAACGAGAAAACAACAGAGGCGACAGTTCGCGGTTGTTTTATTTCAGAAAATAAAGTTTCCCATGGGAAATGCCATTAATCTTGTAAAAGTGTATGGCCGCGCTCCGGGTGCCGGTCTTGGAAAGCAATTAATAGTTGGAAAGTTAGTGTAAAACTGAAGTATATACGTGTCCGTATATCCTTCAATGTGTTCCCGCGGTAACCGATCACGATCGTGCTAACGATGTTAAAAGATCTCTTCAACTCTTTTTCTCCTCGCGGATATCAAACGTGGCGTGCGATCACGAAGGTCACGAAGCAACAAAATGTAGAGTTTACAAAAACAGAATTTACAAGGGAAAAAAACTCGGCAACTAGAAAATTCAACGAGACTTCGAAACTTCGCGTAAATGCGACGCTAACGAGAGAAAAATCACTTCTTTCTTTTTTTCGAACGAAAAGAACGGAAATGCAGAAAATAATAATTGTAACAATTAACTACTCTTTACATCGAGATATAGATTCTAACACTTTACCGACCGGTAGCCTATTAATCGTCTATATTACTTACTGCTATCGGTCGGTAAAGTGTTAAGATAATTTCTAATAATTTTTCGAGACGAATATTATTACAAATACAATAATGTTTTGTCATTTTTTATCAAAAAAAAAAAAAAATTATCAGAAGTCTAACATTGACCGAGAAGCATGTAACAAATTAAGAATGTATTCATCCTTGAACATATGCTTTCTGTTTGTTCAATATATTGCAATATATTGCAAAATTATTCTTTTTGAGTCTGAATAAAGAAATTAATTTATTGTTGATTATAAGATTATTCATTATTGTTCCTTTATTCTAAACGGTACATTAAACATTTATATTTAATAACAGTATATAAAATTAACATTAAAGTTAACATTGCATTAAAAAATTCTATTCATACTGTATTATATTATTTATTCAATGATAAATAATATATTCAATGATCAAACGATTCAGTTATTTTAAACAGTGTATGCATTCTTTTATCCACTATTTGTGTGAGTGTATATACTGCACATATAATTGCCCTCTCGCAGAATACGAAGTGCAAACTAAAATGAATATAAATTCACTTGTAATGAATAAGAAAATTTATCACAAGCATCTGC
Source organism: Tetragonula clypearis (assembly GCA_010645135.1). Lineage (NCBI taxonomy): Eukaryota > Metazoa > Arthropoda > Insecta > Hymenoptera > Apidae > Tetragonula > Tetragonula clypearis. The sequence continues at coordinate 14,910 of WIUT01004141.1, read as the reverse complement.
CCAATACGGAAGTCTACTTTTTTAATCTTTATTTCCATTGGATAGGATTTTCCAAAGTTACCACGCGGAAGCGGAAGTTTCGCGATACTAAGCGGATTCAAGGATAAGTAAAAGTCAAAAAGGCTGACACGGTGACGTTTATTCGAATAAAGATAGTTTCGTCGAGTAACTCGTTGCATAACGACGTTGCAATCTGTTCAAGATTTCCTTTCCATCTTTGTTCGTGAATGCAATGTAGATAACCAGAAGAAAATAACGAATGTATTCTTCCATTTGAGAGTTATTTATGTATTTCGTTAATTTCCTTTACGAAATTTTTCGTAGCGTAATGTTTTTTTTCGTTTCGAAATTCTCTTCGTTTTCTGCTTGCTTCTCCTCTTTAATTACACTGTTTCAATTCTGATCATTTTCTGTTCACGTTATACTTAATATTTTGTAGCAAAATTTACAAGTATCTACTTTACTTTGAATCTTCAATAGAATTAAATTATTTAATTAATGATCTGAAAGTGAAAGTTTCATAAAAATACAATGTAAATGCAACGTAACCAGTTGAATAAATAATAATATAATAATAAAAATAAAGAATTAATAATGAGTAATGTAAATATAATGTACGCATTATGATACTTAAATAAGAAATGAAAATTAGTATAGGGAAACTTAGTATATTAATAACAGTAGATATACGAGGAAATGCGAAGAATTTGGTGTATATAAAAGACGTTTCATTGAGGTAAGCTATGTGTATTTCTAAAACAATTAACGACGAGGAAAAATGTACGCCGAGGTGAAATGAAAAGCAAAATGAAATGACGTGGAACGACGCATATTCAGGAATTAATTTCGTGCACGTTTATGTTATTACTGGAGAGAAACATATTGGAATACCTACATGTGCTTTAAATTCTTTTAACGTACAAGCAGATAACGTCACGGGACATTGACGCCATGAAAAATGTTAAAACAATTCTCTTCTATTGCATTCTAAATACCATTGTTCAATATTATTATACTAACGTGATGACTGTAACAATTATATTATATTATTTAATAATATTAAAAATAATATATTATAATATGTTATAAATAACATTCGATATTACTTTGTTACATTATGAATAATATTTAATATAATTGTAAATTTATTTATAACACTTAAAAATTACTGGAACAAATGTATCGCGATTATTATATTTATAATCGATATTCACAAATGAAATTTATCCACATTGTCTGTGTTTTTATATAGTTTTAATAATTTTGATGATATTTCAATAAAAGTGAAATATGATATAATATATGATAATATATGATAATATTTATAATAAAATTTAATATATAATATATAATATATATAATATATATAATATATATAATATATATAATTTATGATAATATTTATAATAATAATAGCAACAACATATGTACTATACACTACACTATTATCATTATAACATATTGTTATATTTAAAACATTTATAATAAATAAACGATAAACAATGTTTCACTATTGGAGACTAGCGAATATGCGTTGGTAATGAATGAAGATTGTAAGGTTTCGATAGAGCGTACCTGTGGTATCGCAACTACGCTATCTCTGCCACAAATTAATACGATAGTACCGCAGTGAAATGTGAGTTATCTAGAGAGAGGAATATGAATTTCTGAGCTGCAGAGTTTATCAATTGAAATATCAGTCGCATGGATCTGAAGCAATTGCAATTGATAATCCAACGATTGAAATTCATCGATCTCTGAATTTTATGAATTTTTTTCTACCAAGATACAAGTTGTTAATAATAATCTTGAGGTATTCGTATATCGATCAATGCTTTCATTATTACGAGTTTCGTTGTTCATCTGTATCATTCATTCCTATTCTCTGTCCAACGCGAAATCATTATTGCGATAAATAAATAGGTCAAGATTTAATTGACCGATGTTAAAAATTTGTAGTTATCACCAACAAAGTACTGTAGATTTTTCCTCCTTCCTCTTTAAAGTCTCTAATTTATACGTTGAATAACAATGAAGAATTATAATAATGAAGTAATATTTGTATTCACTTGGTTATTTTCCAATATAAAAATTCATATAACTGGGTTACGTCTCAAATACACTAGCACTCGAAAGTCTTAGGATAAATACCACATTTGTTTCCAAATTGTAATAATTATGTAAACAATATTTTACACAACAAACAATTTGTAAAGCATATTAAAAATTGTATCGTGAAATTTAAAAACAATATTGTCTACAACAAATACTAAAGCTTCGAAATAAACCCAAATTTACTGCAAAATTATTATTATCACCGGTTTTAGTATTTTTATAATGAAAGTGAAAGCTTCGAAATAAACCCAAATTTACTGCAAAATTATTATTATTAACAATTTTAGTATTTAGTGAATTTTCCGAATGTTGGAAGTCTGATATACGTAAGTATCACTATAAATATCAGAAGTTAACGATTAAATATCCGAAAGAACCAATTACCGGTTCGAAATAACCATCGAGTTTCAATGATGAAAGAACATCACACTGCCCCTGATCGCGAGCGAATTTTAATATGTTCACCGCCGGCCGGAAATCAAATTGGATTGCGAAACAAACAATTACACATTCAAAGCGCAAAGAGCTTTCCACGGCGGTGATAAAAGTCGAGACAATAATCTGGCGAGTGCGGCGAGCGAGAAACGAAAAATTCCAGCAAACAAAGGGTAAATTTCCAAGATGAAAATCCTCTCGAGCGTCGCTTTCGTACAGAAACCAAACAGAAAGGAAGAAAGGTCGAGAAGTTGCGAGAATCGTCGCGAGATTATCACGTGGGATTCAGATGAAGTCGCGGCTTCCAACATTTTCCCGTTATTTACGACGATCAATCGTCGCGCGTGAACTCTTTCTTCGAACGAGGAATATTAAAAGGAGAGAGGATAATCCAATCCGTTTCGTATCTCGATTATTAATCTCTGATAATTTTATAAATATCGGTTCACGCCTTGTTGATTTGTGAAAAAAATTTATCTTATTCGTCTTATTCGAGAGATTTGAATACTTATATACCTATTGTGAATTTGATGAAATGCCGATTGGATTTACGTTGGAAATTAATAAAAATGGGGAAATAAAATTTTTTCGCTTCAGGTTATATATATTTTTCAGAGGATCGAGTTTGCATATTTGTTTAATTTTTTTTACGTTAGTTTTTCGTGATAAATTTAACGATAATGTTTAATAAAAGTGTTGCGCGCGAGCAAATTATGTTAGTAGCCTCTTGCATGTTGAAAAAGTAATATTCAGACCATTTGTATAATTTAGATAATTCCTGTTTCTAAATATTTAGAGAAATTAGATTTTCATTAGAATAATGAAATTAATGAATAAATCAATGAAACATCTCGATTACACGATGAATTATGCTAAAAGATTTTAACATTTGCTGCTTTTTAGTCGCTAACGCTGATGAATTGAAAATAATCCAATTAACAAAAAGTGTGCTAATACTTCAATAATAAATAAATGATTAACATGTATTAACAGAGTGTCCTCGTTAACGATTTCAAGAACAAATAAGAAAATGTATGAACAAAATGAACATGCATATTACAAAATGTTACACGTTATCATACTACACGTAATATGATAGATCAGACTGCGGATTTTTGTTTGCAAATTTACATTTTTCCTGAATTCATTAAATACATATATACACTTTAAATATTTTTTTGTATTTTCATATATTGTGCGCATTCTGTGCATTATTGAAATTTTCAAATTTCACTTAAACGTAGTCTGAATGTAATGACCAAACATAATTATCAAGTGTAGAAATTAATACGGTGTCTGCATAGAAAATTGGAAATTCAAACAACTTGAATAATTGTTAAATGAAATTTATTTCTGGAATGAAAGGAATAACTTGTTCTTCTGCAACGGGAAGAAACAATTTCTTACCGGAAGCAGATAAATCCAATTCTTATTGGAATAATCCAAGATCAACGAATAAATGACAAGTTTGTCTGAAAGAAAAAAAAAAACGAAAAAGAAAAATGCGCTGAGTTAACATATAACATTCTGTTCTCTTCTGTTTAATATTATAATATATTATAGTTTAAATATATAGTATAAATAATTGTATAATATATTATATTAAATAATTATAATATATTATAATTTATAACTTTTAATATAACATTATTATAATATATAATTAATATATTATATATAATAAATTAATATATTTTCCTGTTTGAACGTTGGTTGTCTAATATATTATAATTTATAACTTTTAATATAACATTAAATATTAATATAACATTATTATAATATATAATTAATATATCATACATAATAAATTAATATATTTTCCTGTTTAAACGTTGGTTTGTCTAATATATTGCATATCACACATGCATTGTGTCTCACTCTCGCAACACTTGCACGAAACGCGTCGAAAGATCCACAAAATTTCAACGAACCAGCGTGGAGATACATACACCGTCGCTTCCCCCTTGCATATTGCATCCACTATGTCTCGAATAATAAAATTCAGATTGCGGAAACAGCCCGGGCGTTACGTTAATATTACTCATCGGTGATATTTCATGCATTCGTACGTAAATCCGGAAGATGCTCACGCGTCTCGAATCTCCGATGGGGTTTCCCAACTTTCTCTTATAATACCATCTTGTCTGGGGACGCATCTGCATTTCCCTGTGGAAACCAAGAAGCGAAACGTAGCTGGGTAAACATCCGTGGGATCGAACTCAAAGGGTGCCCGACTTCATCTTTTGCCAGCGAGAGCGAGACCGACGGAAGCCGGTGAGAAAGTGAGAGAGAGAAGCGTATAAAGTGTCTGGGGAAGAAGAGCGTACGAATCCTTTCAGTTCCGCTACCGGAGTGCTTAAAATAACCAGTTCGTCATTTTTCAAGGAAAATTTTGCGAAATTTTTGATCACGGTGTGCTTTTTTTTTTAGATAGATTTCAATGATTTTTTTCGTAAGATATATAAAGTCGATTTTGTTTAACATGGATATGATCAATTTTCGATATGTTGAATTTGGATTTTATATAGTAGGATGCTGAAGATTTGCCAGTGTATTCTGTGTAGATGAAAATAACAATAAAATATCGTGTAGCGAAAAAGTCTATAAATTGAATTCTTTCGTGAAACTAATTGTTTCGACTCGTATGATATTTATATATTGGTTATTCAAACTTCTTCAAACAGTTGAAATAACCAAGAATTTTCCTACTGATGAAGTTCGTTGTGTTAAAAAAAAAATTGCGGGATAAAATCTTGATTACTTTGATTCATATCTATTGTAACAGGCTGTAATAGCAAGAAACTTATAAATGATCTAGATCCATTAAATCTTCAATTAATTTATAAACTAATCTCTCCAAGCAATCGGTTTTAAATTCTATTAATACACATATACACTATTATACTTGATTTTATTTTAATATTATACATTTACAATGTCACAATAATCCATACGATGTTAATTATTACATCAACATTAATGTACAGTATTTCAAAAATTTCCTTTACGAAGTGAAAGATTCAATAAACGACGAAAAATTCGTCGAAAGGACAAAGACGAGCTCATCGAGAGCGCTTTTCAATAACGCATTAACAACATCTTTTTTTTTTTCACGGTTGCCGGTGCTTTCAACGATGCCCCCATCGTGTTTTATACGCCTTGGACCGTATAACACATCGCGTTCGATATAATTAAAATAGAGTATAACAAGCATCCGATAAATTTAACCTTTGTGTGGCGCGCAAGAAAATTCTATTTTGCAGCCGGTAACGAGTAACTCGAGTGGCTACAAGGTTATTTTAATCGTGGCCGTGGATGACGATTAAGTATCGAAAGGCCACGTAGGAAAAATTAAAATCGCGAAATCACCCCCCTCTCCCCCCCACCTCTTTTTCAAAAGCTAGTTATTTTGTTTCGTGTTCGAATTGTCGTTCTTCCCGATGATGCGGATTAATTCAACGAACGAATTGTTAATTAATCAGATCTACGTGTCACGATGTACATGCTCGTAATTAAAGGATCAGCAGATCGTAATTAACAATTACGTTGGCGAAGTAACGTCGTTTTATTCAATTTCGTTTCGCTTTATGCATTCCATTCGAAAGTTCACGCTCGGATTAATTGTGGAATTTCGTGGACGCACGAAGATCAACATTTTTCTTCCACGCGAGCGTTTTTCCCCGACAGAATTTTGATATAAAATTGTATCTGAAATTGCTTCAGATGTTATTTCAATCTATATCATTTTATTTTAAATATATTATATATATATATATATTTTATTCTCATATTATTTTAAATATATTATATAATATTATTATGTTGCTTCAAATTAAATATATTACATAATAATATATTATATATTATTATGTCGCTTCAAACAGCAGTTAAATCATTTATTGACTCTGTTTAGTTTCAATATCTTTGGTACATAAATATATTGAGATCTGTTTTATTATGAATTTATTAAACCCGTTTCGAACAGACTCACGGGGAATGTAAAATTGTTGGTTGTTTCTTATAGATACGAAGATCATATGCATAAAGATCGACGTTGATGTATTTTTTTGAATATGGATTCCACTTGCAACGAAATATGGATCCCTGAAAGAAAATTCATCATCAAAAATCATTGATATATTTCTTAAATATTCTTCTTGAAATATTTCTGAGAATGTTAAAAATTTCGTTTACTATACGTGTGGTGCAACAAAGTTTTCGTGATTCCCTTTCTCTTCTATTTATTTTTAATTTAATTTTTAATTATGAATATTTTTTGATTATATTCTTTTCTGCAAATGTTAAAGTATTTTGTAATATTAATCCCAGCATCGTTTTTTTTTTCTCGGAGCACGACAAAAAGAAGAACAATACTAACAACAATTATACTAATAATATAAATCTAATATAAATCTTCTTTTGTCTGAATAATATATAAATAATAATTAAAGTCTGTTTAATACATACTATGGTAGATAAAAGAATTTGTTTGTTACTCTTATTAAATATAATTCTGTTCTCTAGAAATGTGATGTATTTTCTTATTTATTATTACATTAATCTCATAAACATTCTTTTGCGAGTTCATTTTATTTTCATGATTAATCTAAAACGTATTCTATTTTCTTGACTAATTTGAAGCAAACGATTTGGACAAATATACATTATAGAATATACTTGATCGATGAAACCCTATTTTAAATATTATATTGGAATATAATAAAATATGATAACGTTATAAATATTGTCAAACATTACATTTGTTTCCTATATAATCACAGGATTTATATTTTTCATTGCACAGAAGAATTTATAATAAATACTGTCCTTGGATAAAAATAACCGATAATTATATATAAAAACATCATTACGCATTTCACAACTATTCTTCAGAATAAATATAGTTTATTTAATCACGCATATTCTCGCGTAAATGTCAGAAGATGTTTCTGATGTTTGTAATTACTTTTTTACGTATCACTCCGTGCAAAGCCGGATATAATTAATTATTTCTACAATTAGCTTTAATGCAATTTCTACACCCGTTTAATGAGCGTTTGTCGCACGGCTTCACACGTTTATTAATAAAATAATCAATACACTCCAGTAAATGTAGGAAATCCAACGATTCAACAAGGTTAAATATAACATATTAATGTCATCGAATAATTATCTGTCATCGGAAATTCTCAGTTTGTTGTTAATAATATATTCTAACAAAAAGAAGCTGCGAAGAAGTGAAAATTAAAATAAAATTAATTTACGGAAGAATCATCGTAGCCGTAATAAATCAAAAGTGAATGAACTTTAAAGATATGAGTATTTTCTAAATACGAGTGCACAAGGTAGAAATACATAGGAATAATACACAAGATTTATCTGTCATCAAATATTTCTTACAATTTTAATAATCACTATGATTTCGATCCACAACGTATATTTAAAATTTCACATTTTTACTGGTATTAAATTTCACAGTTTTACTAGTATATGTTCATCTTCTTGTGGATTTAATAAACAGATTTCTGCTGTATTATGAAGAGCAACGAAGAACTAAGCAATAACAATTTATTGCAATACTGCAAACACTTCTGGCTCCTTTATATTTCATAAAATATAAATAATGATGAAAAACTATTAAGCAAATCCTTGGAATTCTTCCTTTATAATCCCGATATTGAAGAAGTAAAATTCGATTAAAAATAATTGCAAATGAAACACAATGTTGGTCCATTATACGTTAATAATAAAGATCAAGAAAATCGCCAAATTTATTTTCGTAATCATGTTTCTTCCTCGGTAAAAGCCAAATCGTGCGAAAAACACTTCGCAAGTAGAAGAAATTTGATATATCGGCCATTTTGAGTGATTTAATTCAGAAAGAGTTTATCCAGAAGCTGAATAGTTTACATCGGGCAAAGAAAATGAATAAGAACGTCGTTCAATTAACCAGCTTGTTAAATTCGACAGGACAGTTTAAATCATTATTCGGACAGAGTTAAATTATCGACGAACCTGATGCATCAGATTATGAAAATCCATTAAAAAGTTCCTCGGAAAATTCATTAAAAATAAAGGAAAATGAAACGTTCGTTAGACGGAAAGAAAGAAGGCTGATTAGTGGATTATCCGTTTGAAACTGAAATTAAATGAGATTCATTATCGACGAAGAATGGTGGAGTCGGTCAATTGTATTTACAAGTGCCTCTCATTGGCATATAATTTCTCTCTGAAATTACACGTGAATAAAAAAGACAGTAAGACACGCGAAATATTACGCTAAATGAAAAAAGACATTGTTTCTTGCAATAAAAAAGAAAAATATAGAATGTCCATTTTCTTCTTGTATCTGAGTTGTTCCATATCAAAAATTAGCAAAGGAGTATTGTGTATAATATAATTTAAGTATGAATAACAAACTATAATATATGTACAAGTGTATTATACGAAAAGAATATAAAATTCTAGCAAAAATAATGGCGGACAGAAGAAAGACAAATAAAAGACAAATAGCACGAGACAATTTCATGAAATACAGTTATATTGAAGTAATAAATAATATCTACGTCTCAAAATAGGACCGATGAAACAAAATGTTCTTCTATAAAAATCACGAATCTTAAGTATTTGGTTGAATTTCACCTTCTTAATTTATCAAGGGCCAAATTTATCGTATCGTTGCAAGCACTTCAGTTCCTTTAAATCTTGCAAGTTAATCACCAATTTAATATTTTGTTATCAAGCGGCTATCACGAACATTCGATAGATGTTTCTTCCAAATTATAACAGGACATTTTATTCCAAAAGTCTTGACACCTGGTCCTTGAGAATTATTTTAACCGTCAGAGTATCTACATGTTTCAAAAAAATCATATAACAGCATTAACTTCACTCTCTCTCAAAAAAAAAAAGAAAAAAAATACCATCTGATGACAATACTCTTTAAACCACTCGACTTTTCCACCGACATTTCCCTTCTAATTGAAACTAGACTGGACTGAAAGAAACACGACCTGTCCTATTTGCATGGATCATGCTGCATATCCTCTAAGAGTCCGGCTCTCCTTTTTCTCCACTCTCTTATCGAGCAACTTATCTCTGTACTTGGACATGAAACGAGACTGCACGATGAATCCTCGAAACGAAGGATGTTCGCATTAGCAGAACACACACACACACACACACACACACACACACTCACATTCCGTCGAGATAAAGGCAGACAGCGGATGACTTTCTAAGCTGATCACCGGTTGCTCGAATTTCGCCTATTCGTCCACGGGAATTAAAGTGGATAAAGTAGCTGGGTCATTGTTGCTAACACCGCGAGATAATTAGAATAAGTAGGGTCGGATCAATTAAAGAAGCCCAGAAGTTGGGCTATTATCTCTCTGACGTCGAAACGATAGCGATAGCGTAGCCAGCGAAATTTCAACAAGAAATTATCGCTGCTGTTTCTCATCAACGAAGCTCTTCTTTCTCACCCTTGTTTCTTTATTTTTTTTTCCTCCTCCCTCCTTTCTTGCTCCACCGTTTTGGTTTAAGCTACTTCGCGCTATCTTTTCAAATCATTTTTATAGCCAATTTGCACTCTACTATCGTGCGGTTCGTCTATTCTTTTACGTTACGTGAGAATTTCAGTTTCAAACGATCAATTAAAAAGATGGAATTAAAGTGTTCGAAAAGGTTAAGAAGACTAAAGAAATGCTGGATATTACTAAAAGAATTTGGAAACTTTAACCTCCGTATTATAAATTTTAATATTTTCAAGAATTAGAAACTTTTATGTGACTTTAAATTCTAATGCCTTGATTTCAATATAATTCGGAACAATTCTTTCCTTCCTTTTCAAAAAATAATTGAATAAAGTAAAGTAGAATTGCATTCTACTATCGTATAGTATATATATATTCTATAGTATATTCTTTCATGTTTTAAACAATCAACCAGAAAAATTGGTGGAATTAAAGTGTTCCTATCAGATGGCGTTTTCATGTCCTTTCTTTATTTGAAAGATTAAGAAGACCATAGAAATACTAAATATACCAAAAGAATTAAACTTTCATAATTTAAGCTTACCTTTAAAAATAAGGAATTTTAAGTTTCTACATGACTTTAAATTCCAACACGTTGATTTTGATATTCTCGAAACGATTCTCCTCTTGGCATAAAGATAGTTGAGAAAAGTAAAATAAAATTGCATTCTACTATCAGTAGCCAGTACATTATGTTCTTTCACTGTTTTAAACGATCAATCAGGAAGATTCGTGGAATTAAAATCGTTCACGTGTATTCTTTCTCTCGCTTGAAAGATTAAAAATACCAAAAAAAAGAAAAAGAAAATTACCAGAATCGTGGCCAGAAAAATCGAAAATTTTAATCTCTCACGCGACTACGAATTTTTTAGACAAAATACATTTCCTGAATGACGTTTCTTTCGGAGAGAACGATTTCGAGAGGAAGTAATTGGCGAGAAAACAATTTTCAGGCGAATTCCCAGGATGGACCGCAATCATCGGAGACATAGCGATCTCTCACCGAACAACTCAATCTGTACTTCATTAAATGCCTTTATCTTCGGCTGGCGCGTTACAATGAAACCCCGAAGGAACAATGGAGACGCCAATACGAACGAGAAGATCAACGTGGCCGGTCGTTTCCCAATTTTCAGCGTTTCCATTTCTGGCCAACCAAGAGGAATTTCATTGTTCAACCGCGGGTTTTCCTTAGATGCGTATGTAACGCTGCACGCTCGGTTTCCTTTTCAATTATGCCCAAGAAGGAAAATGATATATATATATTCATAATTTGCATTCGAAATCAAATATGCTTGATTCGACGACGTCATCGTTCGAATGTCGTTATCAATGATGTTATACTAATACGTAATAATTTCCTTACCTCGTCCATTTCCTTCTTTAATCACCTAAGTGATCTAACTGATCTCGATAATTACTTAGCTACCTGGCAAGCAAGGAGGACCTGGCAAGCGAGGATACATCCTAAAGAAAGGGAGGAAAACAATGGATAAGATGGAACACGAGAAGAGAAAAGGTGGTAAGAGGTAAGAAGGAGCAAAGAGGGATGAAGTTGCGACAAAAAGCTGAACAAAAGCGGATCGTAGAAATTAGTACTCGATCCTGGGTAATTTATAGCTTGATATTTCGAGAGACGCGTTTAAATCGGACGCGTCGGTCGCGGACCAATCCGGTTCGAGTAGCTTCACGGTTTGAAAATAGAATAGAAGAAAGGGTGGAAAAAAAGGAAAAAAAAGGGAATGGACGAAGCGGGAAAATTGGGGGAGGGGGGAAGGAAGAGACAGAGTATTTTTTCATCAGGCTAAGTGGTACTTTGGTGGTGCTCCAAGTGGCTTGTGGATTTTTCGAGATTAAAAACGAAAAAACGTGTGGAGCAACAAGTAATAACTGATAAATAACGATTTGGATAAAAGCGGATGTTCTCGTGCGACGAAATGAGCAATGCGTTTGATTAAAAAGCGAAGTGGAACTGATGGATGAAGGAGACGATGCAATGAATCACAGAGTATCGTACAGAAAGTCTACGCAGAAAGTCAAAATTTCAAGTATAGAAATGTTAAACGTTTTACCTGCTCATTATTGATTGTAGAAAAATCAATATAAACAAATCAAAACTATAAAGTTTAAACTTAAAAATGCAGAAATTTGGTCTTATTATTATAATTAGTCGGAATAAATTTTGTATATGCAATGAAATGTAAAAATCTGATTTCAATCGGCAAATTAGTCATGATTCACAAAATATCCAAAACTCGTTTTCTGGAATACTTGAAATTTGACGAAGTATAGATATAGTATACAATTGATAGAATATGTAATATATATACCAGTCGTAATAAAATACAGTAAAATATCATAATCAAAAGATTGCAATTTCAATCGAGAAATATATTGTGAAAGATTTCAATTGATGCTCTTTCTTTGGGAAATATTACACTTACTTTGTGTTAATCTTGTAAATTAATACAACACAGATTTAAAGGTTGTAGAATAAATTAACGTAAAGCTTAATGATAATACAGATACTAATCAATTTGATTTGCCACACAGAAATTTTTTCTTCGTTTAACTTCAAGATTGTGCAAACGTTTGATGAATTATTAGATATTAGCATAACATCATTGATAATGACATTTGTAATTAATTTTTGTTATTTGTATACTTATAGAGGTATACTAAAATAAATTTATGTAAATATCTGCGTTCCTGATCGTTATTGAACTTTAATTCATTACACGAAGCTACAAATGAATGTTTCAAGCTAATAAAATAAGATGGAATGTTAACGTTAAATAACATATTTTACTTAAATAACTATTATGAAAACAGTAGCGTTATTCGCGAGCACAGTACTTTGTTAATAAATTGAACGATATATTTTTCGCATTTATTGAGAAGCACCAGCAATATTTTATGCGAGTTGTAAGATATTTAATCTCAATATTCAATAGAATCATTTTTAATATTTGTCATACTGCATGAAATAATTATATTATTCATACTATACTATACCGATTTTTTACTTATTAATGAAATTGCAAACGTTTTATATAACACGCAGATGTATCATTGTTTTACTTATTAACAAAGAACGTTTTTACATATTATCAATGTTCCATTGTATACAGCAAGAATAATATTAAATAAAATCGAAAAGCATAATTGAAAATTATTATTCCATCGTCCACTTATTCTACGTTCTTAACACAAACGAATTTCCATGTATTTCGGAAAAAACACACTTGTGGATATACATATTCACATTCGTTGAAAATTATCCAGCTGGTGAAAACTTGGCAATGCTAGACTCAAACGTAATCCAAAAACACCTAATTACAATACTCAGACGTGTTATTTAAAAGTTCTAGAAAATCTTCAGTTTTGAAGGTGAGGGAAATCCTCAAGTAGCCGCTAATAGCCTGACGCTACTATAAACAAATATACCAAAAGAATAGTGTTGCATTTACACGATTGAACTCGTTCGTTCGTTCAACGTGCAAAAAGAAAAGAAAAAGCTACTCTGAAATTTCTATAAAATTTCGCAGTTACGTGCGCACGTAATATTACACACGCAAACATACATACACACGCGCGAGAACATTCGACTTGAAACTGAGCCTCGAATTCATTAACGCAATTAAGGCTACCTTCAGCCGCGTTAAATTTCGTCGAGAAGCAACGGCACAGCAATTCGTGTTAAGCACGAATTCCACAGTCTCATTTTCCCCGCCTAATATTTTTTTTTAGTTACGGCACACATCGCGCAGCCAGATGCAGCTTTATGCAATGGGAAAATGTGGAACACGGGCGCGGTGTCCTCGTGTTGCGAATCGCATGAGGCAGAGGAGAGAGAGCAAATGCCAGTACACACCATTGAATTCAAGCCGATCCCTTGGCCACGTTTACGTTGGCAACGTTTCTTTCTTCTTCTTCTTTCTTTTTCTACGATTTTCTCTTTTCTACGATTTTTTCCAACGGTTCCCAGCCCTTTCTGGCCGTGCTTACGGACAAAAACAGTGCCGTGACAAAAACCATAGCAGCATTGTCTCACCCCCCTGTTTACCAGGATTTCTCTTATGGCTCTCTAATTGCCGAAATTTTTACCGTTTTACTGTGACAAAAGATGACTTCCGAAATGAGAATTCTGCAGGCGAAATTCTGGGACAGTCTTCTGGCTTTGGTTGTTATTTTTCTTTTTGGTCAATTGTTATTTTATTTCATTTTTATCAGCTATTACCAGACATTGCGTGCAATGTAGAGTCATTTATACAGACGAACAAGGTATTTTTGTATTTAGAGTTTCGCTCATCCGGTTAAACACGCGTTTATAAAAATTTGAAAATCTAACAAAATTCGCAGTTAGATGATTATGAAATAACTGCGGAAAAAAATTGTAATTTTAACAACAGAAGTTTTAATTGTTATATTCCTGAGAAATATATTTCCCGAAGAAACATATTTCCTTTTTAGCGAAAAGAAATACTTTTGCTTTGACGACTAGGTTTTTGCATCTTTGCTCCCTTTCGTGAGTTAATATCGCTCGATCATTTTAACAAGTGACAAAAATTAATAGCTTTACACTCGGCGTTTAATTAAAAGAACCTTCCGTCTTCAACCATCCGTCTTCTAACCGATATCTAACGAAATAAATATTCTAAACAATATTAATATAACTTGAATTAAAATGTCAACTCGACATTTTCACGCAGAATCGCAAACGTGATAACAGAGTGATGATATATTTCTTTTCTTCGACACTCGGGAGATCTCGAATATTTCGAGACGGTGTGGTACGGTGTGGTACGGTGTGGTACGGTGTGGT
>WIUT01004140.1:0-17892 GCA_010645135.1 Tetragonula clypearis | reverse complement strand
ATACAAAATTTTAATTAATCTAAGATTTTATAATAATATGTATGCTCATATTTACGCGAGCTTAAAAAAAAAAAAATGTACTATGCATCCAGTAATATGATCTTTTTGATAGATTGCAAGCGGGATGACGAGACACTGGACTATGTGATGAACACACAAATTGGAGATATGAGTCCTAATAATATGAAGAAGCCCTTCCTGTCAGATTCATGGATCTTTTTTCTCAAGAGAAATAGTTGCAGCAATATTAGACGAAGACGCAACAAACGAAGAAAGAAAGAAAAGTTTCTATTTTGACTAAACATAGTGAGCATGTAAGATGTAAACGACTAAATGTATTATTTCTCGAATCAATTATTTTTTATACCAAATCATTATATCGAACGAAGTAACTTCACTTTACCAATATTTGATATATAAATATGAACGATCAATTTATATTAATAAAATGAATTATATTTTACCAAAAGGTGCATGTATTCTCTTATAAAATTACTTTACGTCACACGTCAATGTTACGTAACATTTTCCTCTTTTATTTCTTGTCTGGTATTATAATTAGACTGTTTCAGCCATAACAGGCTTAAATATCTCCTTCGTTCTTTGTGACAAGAAAAATGAAGGAGATATTTAACACCTTGTACACTGTTAATATAAAATAGCAGCTTACCAGCTTCAATTTTATAGCATTGCAACGATAAATGAACGAGGTAAGTAAGTATATAATACTATAATACTATAGCTGATTATCTAGAATATATTAATATTTTCATGAATAATTCTGTTGAAACATAATTTAGGAAATTTCATTCCGTTCAGAATATGTTGTCTGTTTAAATATGGTAATATTTGCACATGATTCGTTTCAATTGGCGTATGATTCAGATTAAACACAAACGATCAAGAGATTAATAGTTAGTTTTCCAATGACGAAGTGAGAAACGCATTCTTCGTGGAATTTATAGTAAAAATATAGATCTGAACATATTAACGCTAAACCTACCAAGCTTTCACGTATACCTATTCCTACCGTGAGGGGTCATACGACCACTTTGAAAAAAAAGAAAAACATGTATTTCTTAATACAAGATGAAGATTATAAATAATTAGATGGTAAACAAAATATATTTTTACATTAAAAAATAAGTAATGTATATTCTATTCAGCTTCACCACATTGTTCGTAAATTATAGGATTCTTGATTGTACATTTACCACACATTTTAAATAGATTTCGTCTCATTGCCTTTGCAAAATCTTATCTGGCATTTTTTTTTTTCCCCGGTCACGTAAATCTGTAGTTGTGCTTGTGATTGTTTTTGCTGGCCCTTTTGTTGCTCTTCTTGATATTCAGTAACATCGTACGTGTAGGATATTCTAAACGAAATTTCGAAAAGTATCGTTTGACCCCGCTCGGTAGGTTTGGTGTTAAAATATGTGAATTAATTAAAATTTGTATAAAATTTTCAATAATGTATAATAATGTAACATATGTATATGTATATAAATGTATATAATTTATAATTAACCCTTCAATGACGTTTCCTAATATTTTTCTTACATGGACGGCATCGGTTTTCACGTAGCTTTCGCGGCATATGATGATGATGTCAAAGTCATCGTTGAGGGATTAATGTAAAATATGATAATTAACGTATAATTTATATAAATTATAATTATTAAAACTTGTACGTTAATAAAACTTTTAAAATATATATATATATATATATACAGTAAATAATAAGGAATTATTTATTAAGAAAGTTGCGGTTTAGGCCCAATTCCGCCCGCATAATCGTAGACTAACAACGCTACATCTATAATTAATTTATCAAGATCGCACAAATTTTCGCATTCTGCGTATATTCGTACTATATCTTCAGTTCCTGACGGTCTAGAAATAAAAATATTTTATTACTTGAATATTTCATACGTTTTATAAACAATTTTATTTATGTACTATTTACTTAAATAAGTTTAGCAAGCTTACTTAGCAAGTTGTGTAAATCAAGTTCAGGCAGAAACATTTAGGAATTATTAACTATAGTAAAAATTACAAATTACCTTACAAAAGATCGTCCTCTTTTATACTGTGATACTACTTTATCAATTTCATCTTGTAATCCTTTAGGTGTTATACATTGTCTTCCTGCATTAGCTGTCGTAATAATACTTTTATCATTAACTTTCACTTTTAATTGTTTATTCGGTAAATCTTCGTACATTTTTTCCCATTCCATAATGTCCCAACCTTTTGCATGTAAAATTGTTTCCACTAGCAACATGTCGCTTAAAGCATCTCCAACTGTTTGATTAATCATATTTATTATATTTAATAATTTCGAGGCAGCTTCTTTCTCGTTTGTCGATCGTCTGTAATATATATTTACGTATATATTTATCTATATATTGTGAGAAATGCACGTAATGCAATTAAACAAGATTTACTCTGGATTTATGACAACTTCCTTAATTGTTTTAATAACAGTTTCTTTGAAGAGTACAGTGCCATGACCATTTGCTTCAAAATATACACCTACATCAAATTCTAGCGCTTTACTATGCAAATGTTTAATACCAGTCGATACACAAACAGCTGGAATTTGCTAAAATGATAATTATAAAAATAATATACATAAACGTAAATTCAGTGTATAATTTGTCTTGTGAAAGATGCTAAAATATTTCAAAGCATTAATAAACAATAAAAAAAAAAAAAAGAATACGTACTAATACGTTTAAGATATAATCAGTAGAACTACCATTAGCATACGCTGTTTGTACTAAACCAAGTTCAAACGATAAATGACTTTCTTTTAAAAGTTCTTTAAGATATTCAGCAATGAGTGTTGCTATTCTATCACCATCCAAAAGATGAAATTTATTGTCTTCGTCCATGTAGAAATAAACAATTCTATCTGCATCACCGTCTATAGATACACATCTGAAATTTGGTTTGAGGGAAAAGTTTACAGGTGGTACTTGTTGCACTTTGACATAATCAGCTCCGCACTATAAAAATTAAAGAAGCTGTTACAATATTACAGACTTCAATTAAATGAAAATATTGTAATTAAAAAGAAATATACCATGTAGTTTAATTCACCATTGCCATCGTTGTATATATTAATTGCAAGTGTTGTTCCTAAATACTTTTGAAATTCTTTTGCAGCAATAGCTCCAACACCATTGGCAGCATCTAGTAACAATTCTGCCACATACTGTCCATTGTTAATCTGCTTTTGTCTTACATATTTAAATGCTTCTGATAATTTTACATAATAACCGTGTAACGTAGGATCACCGTAATTGCTTTTTGTGTTTGCACATACGACAAGATAATGTAACTGAGGAGTTGTAACTATACCAAAATCTTGTACAATTCCGTACAAAGCTTCAATTCCCATAACGGCAGCATTTAATAATGTAGGACTACTTTCTCTTGTGTCTCTACCAGTTATTACAATTGCATCCGCAGACATATTGATATTTTCTTCTTTTATAATATGCTCTATTGTAGAAATTAAATTTGCATCTTCTACGTTAACCAAATTAGTAGCTATTTGTTCCCAGGATGCTTCTAACATTTCACCAGCTGGATCTATAAGTTTCACGCCGTTGTCAGATCCGATATTGTGACTTGCCGTAATCATTAAACCAATTGCAGCTATGAAAAAAGAAGATCTCTTTAATTCAACGTTAAGAATAAAAATAGAAAATATAGAGCAAAAGTTTCCATTGGTAAGTTTTCCAAACTATACAACATAGTGAATTTTATGTATGAACTTACCATTTTTAACTTTAGATCTCAAAACTGCTAGCAATCCCATTCTATATAAGACATGTTCAAGAGCATTTGCCCTAATAGGAAATTAAAAGCCACCATAAAAAAAAGCTGTATAAACTGCATGTAAATTATATAACGTAATACGATTCATAAAACATTTACTTGGAAAAATTAAAAACATTAAACGTATAATTATTGTCCTGAATTTAAATATCTTAAGTTAATTTCTTAGCTTGTACTTTAATTTTACTGAAATAATAATATTTTTAAACAATAAAGAATTAAATACAGATTGAGAGAGAATTTTAACAGAGTTATAATAAAATAAATATAACTATATATGTGTATAGTTTATTAAATTGTAAAGATAAAGTAATTACTTTGTTCGAAATCCTGCCGTTCCATATTGGATATTATCACTGTGTTTTTTCATATATTTGATCTTTGGAATATTTTTTAATTGAAAAGACTCCATTATTTATTAATCCTTTGTTTATATAAAACATATACAATTTATTTTCACGTGTATACTAACATCTACCATATGGATTAAATGTGAAAAAATGAAAGTAAGGTAATCCTGCAACAGATAGTTTAAAGAATGATTTTGGTCTTGTTTCAAAAACACAAAATTTTTTCTACGTCTGATATATATCAAAAAAATCTTGAAATCAAAACTGACTTAACATGTACAGTTAAACAATAAATTAGTTAACCTTAGTTATTGAGCTTTCCTAAATGTTTGAACGAATTAACAAGAATAACTAGATTGAAAGAAAAAGAAAATAGATCTTTTTGCAAGAAATTATCATCTTCTTCAACGTATATATAATTTCTAACTTTTATTACGATGCACAATATACTTGTATTAGAATATTATTCTTATCAGACAGATAAGTCCATAGTTTTGCTTTTATCAAATTAAATACATCACATGTTTAAAATAATAAACTTCTGTTCGATATAAGAAATAAAATGAAACTTTGAATACATGAATATACATGTAGGTTTGATTTACGAAATAGTTTAATTATTATTTATATATATTTACGAATATTATATTTGACGTTGAATAGATATTTTGAAAAATTCAAAAATATAATACGTTTAAGTTTCTTAAAAATTAACATCACAATATAATGAATATCTATATAATTATATTTAATATTTTATATAAATTTGAAATAATAGTAACAATAATAATAATTTTATATACATTTAAAAAAACAATGACATACAATTCAAAAGTATTTTCATAATCTAAACTCTCAATGATAACATAAATATTTGAATTAAATCGCAGTTAAATTCGTTTTCCTAATTCTTCAAATTTTGTTATATGTTTTTTTCGTTTTTTTATTATGTATTTTTTCAATAAATTAACTAGCTTCTGGTTCTAATAATTTTTATGCTAGTTTCAATTACATTTTCATTTTTTATACATTTTCTTAATTCAATGACCAATAGCCAGAGCAAGTGGAGGAGGAACTGCATTTCCGGTTTGCCGATACTTGTCAGATATACTACCGTAATATAAACTACGATAATACAACTTTAATATAAAATAAATATTTCTTGCAACTTCTTATGCTTATTTTCCCGCCGTTTAATGCTTTTGTCAGAATCTCGTTTTCAGTTAGTGAGATATCTTATTTTGACTTCAAAATATTTTTGCCGATTTATTTCAAATTAAAAGCGAATGTAATGCTGAATATAAGTTTTAATATTATTAAAAATATTAAACTTCGTTTGTAGTTGATATATTAAAATCAACAGGTTGGATTGGTAAGAAATTAATTACACACATACACATCTTGATAATAGTATTTTCATGTATTTCACGTTTTCTGTTTTTGCGCGCGAAAAAAACAATTTGTTTGTGTTTTATTGTCATCAGTTAAGAAATATATATATATATATATATATATATATATATATACAAAAATGTAGTCAAGTACGTATTAAGTAATATTAAAATTACATAGAAGCAATAAAAAAATAATGAAAATAATAAGACAGCTTTGTATCTTGTCTACAGGACGCTTGTTAAAATGAAACTTCATTGCAACGTAGAAGTGAATAACAGATCATTTGCAACAAATGTAATAAGAAAGAGATCACAACGTTCTGTTTTAGTAATTGGAAGACAAACAGTAAAAAACACAGAGATATATATTCTTTGGCAAACATTACAAAATAAACAGGGTACTAAATATAAGGTAAATATGCTTATACATATACATATATATATATATATATATATATATATATAATCTATAAATTAGAATAATGTATCTAATAAAATATTATTTAAAATACGTACTCTTTTGAAATAAAGTTGAAAAATTTTTTATCTATTCAGGTTAATAATAATATAGATAAACTATATACAACATTTATTGATGAAGGAAAAGCTACAATTCGCTTTATAGAACCACCTCATGATTTAATTATTCAATCTGATAAAATTCAACTTAAAAGTTTTATTCATATTTTGAAACTCATACTAACTAAAAACGTTAGTCCATCAGTTCTTGCTGTTTCAAATTTAAACCCAAAATGTATGCCTTCTTTACCAAAGATTAAAGTGGTGGTTAATAAATCTTCTGAGTATCCAACTTTAGAAGGTTTTCCAAGGACAACTGAAGAATTATATTTAGTAGGATTAAATAGAAAATCATTTGACAGGCAAATTTTAAAACTTCAGAGCTTGAAAGTTTTGAATTTGTCTAACAATAAGATTTCATCTTTACCAAAGGAATTAGGCACATTGCAGCATCTACAAGAACTCATTCTATCACAAAATAGGCTTGATAAAGTTTTAAAATGGACGTGGATAGATCAAGTTGCTATAAGATCAAACCTAAAACTATTGGACATAAGTAATAATATGGTACGTGTCCATTTCATATTTCATGAAAAATATTTATTACAATTTTTACCTTTATTTTATTGTTAGATATGTTTTTCTGTTTTTAATTCAGTTACGAAGATTACCAGAACAAATTGGAAAGCTTGACAGTCTTGTTAGTTTGACAGTTAGTCAAAATATGTTATCTTACTTGCCGCAAAGTCTTGGAAAGTTATATAATTTGAAATATTTAGATTTATCAAAAAATAATTTGCATTATTTACCTGGAAGTATGAGGAATTTACATCTTATTTCACTAGATGTATCAAATAATGAGTTTTCTTTTATAGATTCACATTCTTTATGTAAAATAAATGTTCCGAGTTTAACTGAATGTGCAGCCAGATCATTTCTGAAAATAAGGTTTGTATTGTATACAATTTAAACAGTTTTATTTTAGTTTTGACTTAATAACTAATAACAAGGTTGAGAAAAGAACATATGTACATATGTCTATTTTATGCGTAGACACATCAATATTCTGAAAAACATGTTTTTTTACATAGGTGCTCGTACGATGCAAGTATAATTCCATTTACATTAGTAAAATATTTAGATGAAGCAAAGTATTGCATCTGCGGCAATGCATGTTTTCATTGTTATATAAGAGAATTTGTAAGATTTCCTTTAAGTATAATAGCAAATACTATAAAGTCAACAGAAACTACTCTTCTGCCATTTGATTGCTACTTCTGTTCAATAAAATGTGTATCTTATGCAAAGCTACAATACTAAAAGTAATTTACTTGTAATAAAATATTTATATTATTTTGTATCAGAATGTGTAAAAATATTTAAAGAAATATTATTAAATAAAACTAGGGGAAAGTAAAATTAAAAATGTTATTGTTTAACTAATTTCCTGACAAACGATAAATTTACTAATGTATATAATAGTTAAAATAATAAGAATTAATGGCATTAAATTATTTTATTTTATAATTTTATATGTATATAAATGAAACCTTTGAGAAATTAAATTGATCAATTCCTTTTCTTGAAAACTTTTTAGTTTCAATTCAGATACATGATTTATATTTGAGGTTTCAAAAAAATAAATTATTCATTTCTTTTATGGTTTATTTATTACAAAAAAATGTACGCAGAAAAAAGTAATTCATTGCAAATTAAACGAGCAAAATCAAAAGTAATACTGGTTCTTACAAATTCAATTCAATTAATTTTATTTTAAAGATAGATAATTAATTTTTGCAAATTTTTTATAATTATTTTATAAAATTTAATTTATTATACAGGATGATTCGCGATTCGTGATTAACCAACTGGGGAAGTAAGTATAAATGTAAAAATTAGTAGGAAAAGAAAAATAAAATTTTTTCATTAAAGTCTTCATTACCAAAAAAAATCGAATTTGAAAATTTATCAAATATACTTAAATTTGGTTAATTCCATTTTGGGCAGACGCGAGAAATCATAAAGATATTCCACGCGGAAAAATAAAAAAAAATGAAAAAAATGGAAAATTTCAAGGTATCATTTTCAAGAAAATAGATTTTGAATGTATTTCGTTAAAAATTGTTTTATACGTGTACCTGATAAATTTTCATCTTGAATTTTCTCAAAAACAAAACATATTGTGAAAAAATTGTATTTTAGATTTCTCGTTTATTTTCTTACATAGCATAATCTTTGTTTTTATTCATTAAATTATTTATTTTTATCCAGTTATTATAAATTAATTTAATTTAAATTTAACTTGAAAAATATTTCAGTCGATTTGCTTGAAAACGAAGCTTCGGGAAAAAGAAATTTTATTTTTCCTTTTCAATTCATTTTCACATATAGAATTACCTCCCAATTGGTTTTCATGAGTCATGGAATACTGTACACACTTTTCTAAGAACTTAAATATTTTAAAATTATTAAAATTACAATAAATATTATTTTCAGTGTATTGTAATATATCAAAACAGTATTATAATAATATTCTAATTTGATTAAAAAATATATTTTTAAATTGCGTAAGGAAATCTAAAATACATAATTCAGATATATAATTTAGATAATATGAAAAAGTATTTATTGTAACAATTTTAATCATTAAAAAAATGCTATGTACAAACTCTTTTTATTCTCTGCAATATCTTATATAACGCTTATTACTTAATTCATAAAAAAATTAACCTTATAACGTGAAAAAATCTAATTAATTATCAAATAAAATTTTGAAAAAGTTATTCGAATACATTTTTTAAGTATGAAAAATATAAAATCATACACATAGAATTTAAATATTCAGTGATTTCATGTATAATTATTGCAAAAGTATGTATAAAAATATAAATCATTTATTACAAAGATACAACTTTTAATTTTTTAACAGAAATCTCTACTTTAAAATACAGGAACATAAAGTAATCCATTGTTTGAAAAATATATATATAATACCGATATTACTAAATTAAAAAAATAACAGTAAAAATACTTTGATTTAATTTTTTTTAATACTCAAAATTTATGTAAAAAAATCAATAATAAAATTAAACTATTTATTTTTCTTTAATTGAGTTTTTTTTTTCACTGCACCTGTTCTTACAAAATTGAATTCAGAATCGTCCATATTAATATAAAATTGTAGTGGTGTAATTGCTTTTTTTTTACCTATGTGTGGTACAGTAAAGTCAATATCTTTATATTTATCTTCAGCTATAGGACCAACTTGTAAAGATGGAACAAATACTTCTGAGGCTTCTGGGCATTGAACAAGTCTCGTATAATTTTCTTTGCTTGTTGAAGGAATATTTTCATCCTATTGTGTTATTTTAATTAATAATCATAATAAACAATAATTTAAAATGATACTTTATACTAACCAGCATGTTATCTTTTTTAATGTTTGTGGAATCATTTGGTACATATAAGTCATTTACTGATATTTTCTGACTTTTTAGAAGCCCTTTAATTACTGCATTTTTGTTAAGTCTACATTTCTTTAAAATACTTTCAACATTTTCAATATTGTCTTTATCTTCGATCTTGGTATTTTCATTACTAACTTCTGTAGTTAAATTTTTAGGATCACAATTATCAGACTGTACGTTCTTCTCAAAACTAGTATCTTTGGAACGTAAACTAGCTTTCTTTTGTCTAATTTTCCAACGTTCTTCAAGTTTTTCATTCGAGTAGTTAATACCACAATTTGCCTACAAATTAAAATCTACTTATATATCCCATGTATCTGTCACAATTTAATATGTCAAAGTTTACATTATATTTACTGCTAGAATAGAGGATGCAATTTCATCTTCCCGCAAGATATTTTCTTGAGGTAGATCATAGCTTTGACTGCTAGTATCAAAATCATATAACTGCAAACATTTAAAATAATGAAGTAGTTGTATAATAATTTAATAATTGCTATTATAATTGTTATTCGATTACATTATATTGTCATTTATTTCTTTCAATTAAACTACGTGTCTAAAAATGATGTTTATTTTTTAATATACTGAAGCAACACAATTACTAACATTTTCATTTCTTGGAGGTCTAAGTTTCCTTAATTTTGGATTTCGTTTAACTACATCAGGTTCCTCTCGACGTATAAATACAACATTCTCATTTGTCTCAGGTATTTTGCTTACTTTTTGAATATGATCATATAAACTCATTGTAAAGAATCTGAAATTTAAATAAAATAAAAGATAATAAATATAAATAATTGCTTGAGAATTTCATGAGTTTGATAGTATACAATTTGTTTTTATAATTTGGTATTATTGTAATATGTATATATTATATTAAGAAATTGTTTATACTTTAACTTTAAGTAAAAAATCAAAATAGTTACATCTTAATTACATTTCATGCACAATATATTATACACACAAGTTACTAATGACAATTTCATATGTTTATTGCTTTCATTGGGAATAAGTCAAGTTAAATATAAAATGAAGCAAATGAAAAAAACACTTATATCAAGTATATATGTAATGACAAGTCAGCAAGTAAATCAGATGTAAAAATTTGAAAAATCAGGAGACATTCGTAAGTTTTATTAATTGCAAAAAAATTAAAAACAAAATTAACATATTTACGTTGTTATAGCTTCCTCTAACGATTTAATTGTCTTTATAATAATAATATTACTCTATTATAAAGTATAAAAATAATTAAGGTTAAATCCTTATTATGACGATTGCATTGTTTGTAAACATGTACTCGTCATAACTGACAATTTTCGATTTTGAATTTTTGGTTGAAAAATTGCCAAGTACACTGATAACATAAGTTACGTAAATTATAAAAATTATAAAAAAAAACTACAAAAAAAGTATCAATATTACAAGAACAATTTTAAATTTCAATTAGTTTATTTATTGCAATACGTTCACAATTTGTGGGCCTTAATGTTACATATACACATGCATATATTTTAAATACAAAGGACATTGCCATACATTAATTGAAATATCAAGAACACATTTTTAATATCGAAAATGATACTTTTGTATTCTTTATATTTATTTACAGAATTTAAAACAAAGGGAATAAAACTTACAAGGAACGAGATATTTATTACTTTTCTATATTTATTACTTTTCTATTTTCTATTCGAATTCGTTGAAATTTTTGATACCGCGTATGACTAGAACATAAATTCGCGTTTTTTTAAATAATTTAATCCCTCTATCATCCTAAACTCTGTGGCTGAATCATCAATGATGACAGTATATAAAGCAGTGTTCGTCAGTGAGCTGTCAGTCAGGGTCATACGCATATTCAGTTGTATTTGTTTAAATTTTTATTTCGCGCGTACGTTGTAATTAATACGAATGTATGCTGCAAATGCATAGTTTTGTAAACGATGCCCTCTTGAATTATTCACCAGCCGAGGAATCGATTCTACACGTGGAGAATGCAGGTTAGAATCTAACAGTACGAATAGAAATTAAAGTTCAAGCGAATTATTTTCTTAGCTGACAGATACTTCGTCTGATATTTGTATGTCTCGTAGATTTTTATGTATTTATACATGCAAATTAAATTGAGAACGACTTATGTGCAAATATCGAGGTAAAGATTTCTAGCGTGTAACATGTTTCATGAAAGTTTCGATAACACGAGTACAGAATACAGAAATCTGGTGATTTTCATTTAACGTGGACGCTATTTTCGTTTCTTCTTTTTTCTTTTCGCTCGAATAGAAAATATTTCAATAATATACGCAGACAGCGCTTTGAAACCGAGTTAACGTTTACGTACAAAGCTATTTTTTTCCCATCATTTTTCATCTTTCAATTTTTCATTGTCATCAAGACGTTTGCGAACGTTTTAATAATTTTAAACAATGAACAAGACATACAAAATCGAATGGAAAACACAGCGTTGCTAAATGCATAATTTGCATTTTTTCGCCTGTGCATATTTCGCGCATTGACGTGTATGCAGGCGCGGTAAATTTAAATCACGGGTTTTATCACATATTCAGAAGAAGAATAAATATTCCTTTGTTACTACGCGCATAGACGTATAAATACACAAAACGATATAAGAAGCTCGAACTATATAATTCGGCGTTTGTTCAATCTTAACAAATATTTGAAATTAAATTTATCGTATTGTAAGAGAGATGTTACGCTTTTTATTTTTATATATATACCTTACAAAAAAGTGAAAGTTACCTTGATGTTCTTCTTGACACTGCGTCGAATACAACTATTAAAAACGTATGCGTTATACGTACATATATATATATATACATGTACACGTGTTGAGCTTATGACATTGACGAATAGTAAAAAAAACAATGGATTTTATCGAACTCGGAAGTAACAGATCGTTCAAAAAAGGAAACGTTAGTTTTCGCCTGAGCTATATATAGAGTTGAATTGGCAAATGTTACATCGACGAATATCAACATGCTATACTATACTATACTGTACGATCTCTTCGATTCTTTACAACCCTTTCTGTACCGGATGTTACTTCGTATAAGCACCGGGAGAGGGTCTCAACCGATAACTGCCTCGATCGAATTATCTCGCATCTTAAACTATGCACAGATCATTAGCTCGTTCGCTGTATAGCAGTCTCGCCACGATAGCCCAGGTGCAACATAGGTGTGTATATATATATATATATATATCTTTTGAATCGGCTTTGTAACAGGTATGTGAATTTTACGTGAACAATGATGAATAATAAATTTCTATGACAATTAACAGCCACTCAGGCTCGAGTTGGCATATCATTTGTGCGATTTTTTTTCAAACGTTATCACACCGTGCAATCACGTGGGAGTTGGAAAAATTGCGCAAATAAATCTTGCGAGTGTACATCGTGATAATTATTTATTGATCCTTTGTCTAACATCGCAGGACAGATAACAACGTCGAGATAATATCACGAGCAAAATTTACAAAAGCGAAATTTAGTTTCAGTTAGTCAACTCGAGCGTTCTCTAATAACAGTTTTTAGGATTATTCAACGCGCCATACCTTGATATATCAACGCGTTAACTAAAGGTCAGTGAATAATTTACCCTTGCTCTTAAATTGTACGATACTAACAGCTCCGTACATTGAGTCTTGTCATATTTAGGTAGCCCGTTGCAATATAAGTACGAGAAACAGTATCACAAGTTCGGAACTCTCAATTCTTTTGCAACAAGATTAATTTCTCTCTTATAGTCGTTCGGCTTGAACGATTAGTTTTCGAATGCTGAAAATTGAATAATTATAATTCATAGTTTTCCTATCGTCTGTAACAGTATACGTTTTTCTCGTTTCTTATTTCTCTAATCTATGTGCAGGACAGTTATGGTTATTTTTCTGAAAAAAAAAAAAAAAAAAAAAAAAAACTAATTTCAAGCCAATTGCAAAAACAAATGTAAAAAAAAAAAAAAAAAAAAAAGAAAAAAAATGAAAGAAATGAAGAATATGAGAAAACCTCGTAATTTATTAATACAAAGGCATTTTTTTTTTAAATAACATTACAGCATTAATATTATTAAGTTTTCAATATTAATATTAAAATAAAATAATTGTATGTATAAAATGAAATTAATATTAAATTTATATTGAGTAAAATAATTATATATACATATATATACATATATATACATATATACATATATATACATATATATATACATATATATACACATACATATATATATACATTTATACATATATACATTTATACATATATACATTTATACATATATATATATACATTTATACATATATACATATATACATATATACATATAGACATATAGACATATAGACATATAGACATATATACATATAGACATATAGACATATATACATATATACATACACATATACACATATATACACATACACATATATACATATACATACGTATACATATACATATACATATATATATATATATAATTTAATTTTATATATATATATACATATAAAATTAAATTAATATTAAATTAATATTATAAGACATAAAACTACGTTATAAGTATATATCAAAAAACGAAGTAATCGGTTTGTTACAGCTGAAATTTCCTCTTACAGAGGACATAATAACTTGGCCAAAATTGTCTGAAGGAAATTCTAACGTCGTTTAGGTTCGGATCTCTTGCCGTTCGTCTTGGTGGTGGTATCGAAACGTTTGTGTTTAAACCACACCACACGTGTTGAATCCTTTCATTGGTGGGTCTGTAAGAGGGGGTCGAGAGGGTGTGTAGAACATTTAATTCGAGCTTGCGAGGGAAGTCGTTGATTGAAGACGAGGTACGCCAGTTGTGTTTCGACGTTGCTTCGAGTTGAGCTATAGGCAGCACTGCTTCGTACTGCTTCGTTTCTTTTCTTTCTTTCTTTATTCCGTTTTTTCCTTTCTGAAAAATGTGTTGCCTGAGAAAGTATAGTTCGACAGGCCTACGCAAAGGCAGTTGTTGTTATTGTTGTTGTTCCGAATAAAATATTCTGGACGAATTGATCGTTTTACAACCCTCCGTATATATATATATATATACGTATGAAAAATTGTGTTTCAACTCTGTTTCAATTCTCGTTTGTTGCAATTTCTTTTCTTCTCGTCGATAGCGAAGTGCGCCGTTTTGTGGTTTTTCCGTAGTTTCTAAGTATTTTGAGGTTTTCCTTTTTTTTTTCTTTCTTATAATTATAATTTTAGTGCTTAGTGCCCCGATGATTGGCCTTTGAGGGATTGTCGTCGAGGCTTCGTTGTTTCAAAATTGAACAATGACGAATCTGTCTCGTCTTGTTCTTCCTCAATTTACGAGGTCAGACTTTTACCTCGTAATTCACGGGGCCGTAATTTGAATAAAAACATGACAAAAGTGCTTACGAAAGATCCTGCCGGATTATCCATGCAATTGATATAAAACTATTGTACTATTCTGAATGATTATCATTGCATCCGAGACTAGTCGCAAAATATTTGTCTTTGTAAGTTGAAAATAAATTTTCACCGGCTCACGCTGAAACTAATTAATTATATCAGTATACTGTTCATCTCTCTTTGCTTTCACATTTAATTTCAGGTATTTCCATTATAATCCTTTGAAATATAGTTATCGTTAGTAAGTTAGTAAGAAACAAACACAGAACAATTGGAGGGAGATTAGTGAAATAAATGTTTACGAATCATTGTGAATAATTTGCAAAGCGTATTGTAAATTTATCGATCGAATATTTATTGATTTCATATCGATTTTGGTCTCCTCCTCGTAAAGCATTCATCATTTGCTGTAGTAAGTAATACGCGATAACGATATCGATAAAATTTTTATCATAACGTATAATACTTCTTTCGACCGACAGAATTGTTATTCAGTATCTCTAACGCAGTGCGTGAAGGATTGGAATTTTTGTGATCGATTCGAAGGTGCTTCGTACAAGTAAAGTATTATAACGACAAGGTTTGTATTATCTTCTATTTGATATATAAATATAAATATAAATATAAATATAAATATAAATATAAATATAAATATAAATATAAATATAAATAACAGAATATAAATATAAATAACAGAATATAAATATAAATAACAGAATATAAATATAAATAACAGAAGATAAATATAAATATAAATAAGGGAATATGAATATAAATATAAATAACAGAATATGAATATAAATATAAATAACAGAATATAAATATAAATAAGGGAATATAAATATAAATATAAATAACAGAATATAAATATAAATAACAGAATATAAATATAAATATAAATAACAGAATATAAATATATATATATGTATAATTATTGTTTGCAATTATTCAGTGTTTATTGTTATACGTTACTATATACGTTATATAAAATTCAAGTTAGCATTAAAGCAAACTGACAACGAGTGAGACAAAAATTAAAATTAGGATTCTCGGAGATAGGTGTGAAACATAGTAGTACGATCGTTAATAGGATCGATCAAAATTAAGATCAAGTACATTGAACAGCATGTATCTATTATTTTCCTACGTTCGAGGTTTCTCTTCCCCTCCACTGCCCCCCCTCTCACCTTTAATTAATTTAATAGCAATAGCTGAGTTAAAAAAAATGCCTGTCTTCCCCTCTGAAAAATGCGGATGTGCTACCGTGTTTTTCAATCAAGTGTCATTAATCCGGGGGTTTTCGAAGCTTCGACCTAATTAACCACGGCATTTTTTTATTGGCGCGTGACCGTAATTTCGATCTTGAATGTTTTAGAAATACCTATGTTTCCAAGTGCTCTTTGCGCTGGAAAGAAAAGAAAAAGAAAAAAGAAAAGGAATCTTATTAATGTTCGAACCCCGAGGAAGAAAGAAATTTTCTATTTATTTTAATTTAGTTATCTTTCAAACAAACGTCACCGTATCGCAGTATCATTTGACGTGATTAAATTCTATTAAAAAAAAAAAAAGAAAAAGAAAAAAAAACGAATCTGAGAAGAGAATTGCCTCGCTCTTGCAAAGTCTGTAATACGCGGTGCAGTTGAATATAGTTAATGCAGCGAGTATGCGGCGTTCGAAACGAAATTGTCGTTCGATTCCTTTCGTGAAATCACATTTTCTTCGACTTCAGCTGTTATTATTATTCCCCTTGGTTTCTCTTAAAGGAAACGATCGAAAAGGGCAAGAGAATCGTCGTGCTTCCTTCGAATGCTGAACTCTCCTTTACGATTGAACGAACGTTTCGCGACTAATCTGGTTAAAATGTGAAAAAGCTGCTATTCTCCTGTATACACTGCAGAATTGCATATTGAAAATATATCATAAATATTATAAAATAATAATACTTCGAACTTTAGTATGAGGAATCTTTTTTTTTTTTTTTTTTTTTCTTATTGGAAATAAACTTTCGATCACAATGGATGCGGAAGTAGAAATTACGTCGAAGATAGGCAAATGATATGTTTAAAATGTCGGTTCATGTTATACTTATCCGTAGCAATTTAACATTATTTTAATTACCTACTTTTTTTTACTAAGTAAGTAGCAAAAGTATACACTCTCGCGTGCATCATTGTAAAACGTTGTAATTATGTTGTAATTATGTTGTTGTAAGGGGTTCAGGCGACAATCGATAGTCGCCAATTTATATTTAAATTAAGATGATTTATATTTAAATTCGAGGACAAAGATTCTGTGACTGGCTGTTATCGAATACTATGCAAATCAATACTTATGATAATTGAGTTTCAATTAATGCACGTACGTATCTGTGGTAATCAACATTCGTTACGATTGTACAAATTGTTTATTAATCGTATGCGATTTTCTAATCGATGAAAAAGAGACGCCTCGACACGTTACGCTATTGTTGAAAGTAATAATTCTCTAATTTTATTCCTACATATATCATTACATGCAGGAATAACACAA
This sequence comes from Tetragonula clypearis, assembly GCA_010645135.1. Lineage (NCBI taxonomy): Eukaryota > Metazoa > Arthropoda > Insecta > Hymenoptera > Apidae > Tetragonula > Tetragonula clypearis. The sequence continues at coordinate 356 of WIUT01004140.1, read as the reverse complement.
AGGTAGAAACGTATTTGTTCGAAATCTACTTGGAGTGAGAAAATCTGTTATCTTATCGATATATGCGTATCAAATAATCCATTAAATACACATAAGACCAGTCGAAATTAATATTTAATCGACGAATTTTCGTACAATATACAATGTCGATAACGAGACGAAATTTCATTGTATTTTATTATATTTTCGATTTTTATTTTTCACCTGTAAATTTTCGATATATGCGTATCAAATAATCCATTAAATACACATAAAACCAGTCGAAATTAATTTTTAATGGACGAATTTTCGTACAATATACAATGTCGATAACGAGACGAAATTTCATTGTATTTTATTATATTTTCGATTTTTAT
>WIUT01004139.1:0-17908 GCA_010645135.1 Tetragonula clypearis | reverse complement strand
TATAATATGTAATGCAACCTTCTTGAGCATTTACAACCGTGACTCTCTTCGCGTATTTTTAATACATCACGAACTCAAACACAGAGAGGGGAAAACAGAGAGTTTCTACAAGTTTTCTACCAAGTTACGCAAAGTTTCAAAAAACTGAGACTCCCTAGAGAGATCCGACTAGCAAAAGGAAAAGCAACAAGTTTTCTCGAAGCGAATCGCGAAGGCTTCGAAGGGAGGAGCTGTTCGAAGACTTAGATAAGCTCTGCTGTCAAATCAATCCCTCTTACGAGAAGCAGCGGCTTCGCATCGGATTCATCGCGGCGCACGTATCGCGAAACCAAGATTACGCGACTCGGGCCATCGACTGTAATAATGCCTGCCGATTTATGTAATCCCCGAAAGAAATCACCCATCGAGAAATGCGGACCGATGTGAAATCGGTTTTCCTAATGTACCGTAACGACTGTGCTTCACCATGGTGGCAGCCGAGATAAGGGGCTAACCCCATGCTCCCCATAAGAGGTTCGGAGTTATCGTATCTTTCCTGTGCAAGATAAAAACGCGTGTTTCGGGGAAAATTCGAAGCTGGGGCTGCTCGACGAGATGGCTGGACGAGTCAGAGACAATTGAAGACAATACGAGGAACACGTTTCCTTCCCGAAAGTGTCGTTCTTCCTCTTGGTAATCGGATAATCGCGCGGAAACAGACGATCGCGAGTAGAAGAGGCGACTGTTATACTTACGGACTGTTATCGCGTTTAACGCTAAACGTACCAAGCGGGGTCAAACGACCGGTTTTCAAAATTTTACTTGAAAATCGCACGTTCGTTGTTATTTCTTTCGCTAGTCTGATTTCCCGTGAATTCCGTTTAAGACAAAATATTACAAAACAAAGCAACAAATTTAATTTCAAGGTTGTTGTTATTTTAACAAACGATCTTTTAGTAATATCGAAATTCATTTAGAACGAAACATTTTGTCCGGAATATTTTTAAATAATGATAATTATACAATACTATATTTAGAATACTTATCATATAAATTATATAATATAATATAATATATAATATATAATATATATATAATATAATAATTGTATAATATAATATAAATTATATAACACTACACGATGATACTAATAAGTAATACTAATAAGTAATATTTACTTTAACATTATTTTAATAACAAATTTTACGTCTTCTTCACCGAATTGAGTTGATCTTAGCAGTCGCATAAACGATATGTCAATGCATAACTATACAGCAAATTTTCAAAAAGAATTCTTCTTTGTCAATGAAAATTCCAAATTGGCTTCAACAGACAGTTCGCGTATGCGCCCACGTGTCACGGAACGTGTTAATCCGAAGAAAAGGATGTAGTTTCGAATGAATCGTGATGGCCTACGTTTGGGAATGAACCGATGGAAATTTTTCTTTTTTTTTTTTTTTTTTTTTTTTCAATTTTGACGTCGACAAAGAAACATTCGATGCTCTTTCAATTTATTTCGGTCTGTCAAATTTGCGGCTTTTCGCAGTTTCTTTTTTTTTTTTTTTTTTTTTTTGATTTTTCACTACGGACTGCAACAGACGAATTCTTATATTCTCACCGCGACAATTTGAACCGGAAGATTTCACGCGAAGGCGGATATGCAATTTATAGATACACTTTTGATCAATCGAGGAAACGCGAGTGGCGGAGTTTCCGTTTTATTTTTTTTTCAAGCTGCGCGCGATATCGATCCACGTCACGAAAAATACCGCGAGTGTTTCGAATTTTTCGCAAAATTCCGGAAAAGTTCCGCAGGCTTTGACCATTTAATTGATATACCGTCGAACCCGTGAGAAGTATTTCGACTAAATTACTCTTCATTCTCCGAAACGTTCGTTCGATCGTTCGAATCCACCAGTCAGAGAAATTTGCAAAATTTCGATTTCACGAATGATCTACGAACCGAGGATTCGCAACATCCGCAAATATTTCGAGTTACACTCTCGTGAAGAAAATTCAACTTACTCCTCAAACTCCTGAAATCTAACTGGTCGCTGAAATTTCGCGTCTCGCGAGGAAAAAGGTTTCAAAAAAAAAAAAAAAAGAAAAAAAATGGCTTCCAAAACACGCGACTGTGTAAAAAATCCTTCACATTCTGAAATTTACACACGTAGACGCACGAGCTCTACGAGCGAAATACTTGAAGCGAAAGATGTCAGAAAACGCGTTTCTCGCAGCGGAGAACTTGCTTAACGCTAGAACAATCGACGATTAAAACGTAAAATTTCCATTAGATTACGTCGAAGCAAAGAGAAATAGAACAACTTTGTAATACAACGAAAGGGCGCAAGCTTTCGTTTCTACATCTTACGAAAAATCATTTAAATCTTTGAAAAACCGTGTAAAACTAAAATTATAGATCGGTCACTTGGCGAACTTCATATCAACATTTAAATAATAACTTTATATGATAGAACGAAACACACCAATTTTTATTTATAAATTTTACGAAAAGTCATTTAAACATTTGAGAGTACACTGTTTCACATCCGTGAAGGTGAAAATTATAAATTGGCCATTCGACGAACTTTGTATTAACGTTTAAAAAAAACTTTATAATACAATGAAGCGCACAAACAACGCTTTTATTTATACATTTTACGAAACATCATTTAAATCTCTAAAAATACACTGTTTTACATCCGTAAAATATCCAACGAAAATTATTATAAATCTCCAACGAAATCCAACGAAACGTTAATATCCAACGAAAATATTGGTCGTCTTGACTATTTTGTTTAGCTTTAGTTAAATCTCTAAAAATACACTGCTTTACATCCGTAAAATATCCAATGAAAATTATTACGCAAATCGTTTTGACCATTTTGTTTAGCTCTAGTTAAATCTCTAAAAATACACTGCTTTACATCCGTAAAATATCCAACGAAAATCATTATAAAAATTATTATACAAAATTATTATACAATTGTCGTATTGACCATTTTGTTTAGCTATAGTGTCAAAATAACGACATGACGACGAGCAGGGCGAGTAAATACGTAAACCATGGTGAAGCTTGCGGATCGAGATTCTCCATGGCGCCTGTCGGTCTCCGAAACGCGAGTCCTCCTCCTCTCGATCCCTTCTGGTTCGTCTCTTTTCTTTCTTTCTTTCTTTCTTTTTTCTTCTTCTTCTTCTTCTTCTTCTTCTTCTTCTGTGTTTTTTTTCTCGCTCGTACGAAAAGTGGAGCGAACACTGGACGACCTTCACGTACGGATCGTATGAACATGCCGTTACCAGACGCGTCTCGCAAGATTTCCAAAGGAGCAAGGCTGCCACGTAAATATCAATTATTCCGATCCTGCGGGATCGTCCTAACAGCGAAACGAAATTTCTATCAATTACGGAAACGGCGTGGCCCGCAGTATGAAGATGGATTAGGGTTGGCCCCATCTGGCCAACGGTAAATTGCTTTTTCCCTCACTCTCGATTTTGTTTGTTTTCTCTTTACTTTTTTTTCTTCTTCTTCTTTTTCTTTTTTTTACATTCATTCGAAAAACTGTATAAACACGCGCGCGTAGCGCATCCTGCGGAATCGGTTCCCTATCGATCTCGATACTCGCTTGGTGTGCTCGACATCGAACACGAAAAATGCGAGTCCAAGTTGAAAGTGGTTTTTGCTATTGGAAAAAGTTGCCTCTCGTAACATGGCGGACGTGACGCGCGAGTTCATGCCGCGAGTGCATTTAAAAAAAAAAAAAAAAAAAAAAACGAGGATCGAGGAAATCGAGTTAGACCTCGGCCGATCGAATGATTAACCGGGAAGGAGCGCGATGATCTGATTATTCTGCTGACATATTTTTCTTTCACATATTTATTTGTTTATACGTGCTTTCTACGCGATACATTCGTAAACAAACGTATTGCGAAATATATCGTTCTTCGTGATTTTTATATTACGCCCGAGTTGATATTGCATGCGTGTCGCGAAAGATGTACGCAAGATGGTCTTCGATTAGCGCAATATTTAGACGACAGTGTAGACAAATGACACGTTCGAAATTTGCGTCAGCCAACACGCGACACGCGAGCCTTTAAACACGTAACATAAATTGTAAGCAAATTGCAAATTTTAATGCATTTTTTTTCTAAAGAAAATTTCAATTTCTGCAATAGTGCAGAGAATGCGCACAGTATAGAGAAAGTGTTATTTATATTGCATTTAACACGTGAAACAATCTTCTATTTTTTTTTTCTTTTAACTATATTCTCAAAGATGTGACGTTGCATAAAAGTCCGCAGTTTCATTAAATTTGAAATTACAAGCGTAGGATAATGCAAAGTTGATTTCCGCAAACTGTTCTGTTCACTCACATGGGAGATCTGTAGATGCCAGTTCAAAATTCTCACCCTCTGAATTTATTCCTGAAGTTATGTAATATAAATAATTGACAATTGATTTATAATAAATCATATAATTTATAATAAATTGATTCATATAATTTATTCATTTATTATTCAATGAATCATATAATTCAATAAATATATAATAAATATAATAAATATAATATATTGAATCAATATAATAAATATCAATATAATCAATATAATCAATATAATCAATATAATCATAATAAATATAATAAATATAATAAATATAATCATAATCAATATAATAAATATAATATATTGAATCATATAATTTATAATAAATTTATGATAAATTTATAATAAATTGATTTATAATAAAGTTGACAATTAAGATAACTAGATCAGCCTCGGTGACAAGAGGAATTAAAACACCTGTGCAATCTTCGTTCCACAAATTAAAAAATACTCGTAATAGCAGCAGTTTCGCAAAAAAAAGAACAAACGTAAACGATTTACATGTTGGACCAAACCCGTAGATCTCTGAAACCACGATGGAACAAATGGACGATTTCCTTTTGTCTGAATCAAGGAACATTTAATCAAGCGCCACTTGAAACGATGGAAGGTCTCGATAGTTGGAAATTAAGTTTGTTAAATTGCCCTGACTGATTACTTAAACGCATCGTGGAGAGCCGACGAATAATTTCATTTTCCACGTAATAATTTATTCAAATTTCTCACGAATTACTGCACGAATTCTGAAACGTCAGATTGCTACGCAACTATTAGCGAGCGATTATGACAAATTATGCCTGAATGAATTTCTCTGATTATTGCATGCTTGATTTTTCTGAACAACTGTGAAAAAAAGTTGGAACTCTGTCCGATTGAGAAACTTAGACGCTGCTTTTTAAGAAAAATTATACATACAAAATAATACAAAAAATATCCACTGATCTTCCATCAGATTGTTAATTATATTATCTGTCTAACTCTCTTCAATTATCATTGTCACACGAACAGAAATAATCAAAGAAATTACAAAAATTCTCCAAAAATACTCGTAAACCTGATATTTGATTGAAAATCTTTCTCAAGTGGTTTTTCTCTCGTGAAGATAATGTTTCAAGTTACATGCAAAGGGAAAACGCGTCAGTGTCTAACATATCCAGCAGAATATTCTTAAATCGAGTTCACGAGGTAAACGATAGGTAATATAAGTAACCTTCTTCGTATGTTATTCGAAACTCATCCATCCTGACTGGCTGTCACGACTAATACCATTCAGGGGGGAAGCGTCGATCGCACGCTTGATTCATGGAGTAATGTTAGAGAGAAAAAAAAAAAAAGAATAGAAAGAAAGAAAAAGGGAGAAAATGTTCTCAGACGATACATGCACACGAATGTATCAACGCGAGCGAATTGTTCCACGAACAATTGAAACACGACCCGTTCGTTCCTTTAATCGCCGGTGCACACGCTCCGGAATATTCATGTTTTCTTTCTTTTTTTCTTTTTTCTTTTTTCCACCGAAAGGAATATAGCACGTGGGCTCGTCGACTTTCTATAATATTTGTTACCAGTTACTGAAATAATATATTCCATATTCGTGCTTGTTTTTCCACCCCGTTCCCATGATCCGGCGTGCGCATACATACTTGAAATCGAACATGCGCGTGCGAAACAAAACGCTTTCGACAAACGCACGAAATGAAAACGAACTTCCCGGCGATCGCGTTTACACGTGTCTCGGCATTTCATCGGCCTTTCACCTTTGTAAATTCGAGACCGATGCGTTTCGAAAAAAAAAAAGAAAAAAAGATACCTAGTCACGTAAATTTCATTTCGTTGCACGATCTGCATTTATGGCTGCGAATTGTTCGAAAGTATTTGAAAGAATCGAAGAATCTTCCATCGTTCTCGAAAAATCATTTCTCTCGTCGATCACACGCGTAATCAATTGGACAAGATCAAGGATAACAATCGCGCAAAAGAATTCCTTAATACTACATAACTTGACTTTGGTTGATTAATAAAATTAGTTATCCTTTGTGGACAACAATCGCGCAAAAATTCCTTGATATTTTTATATACTTGACTTCGGTTGATTAATAAAATTATCAATCCTTTGTAACTTTCAAATCACATACTGATATATCGATATTTCATTAAATAATTGAACTTTTCCCCACAAGATGACGTATACGTCTTTTGTCTACAATGTCTCATTAATCAATATAACATTCTTGATAACAGATTATCACCTCTATTCTGAAATATTCAGTTTTATCGTTCGTTAGAATAAAATTTTTGAAACTGCTGAATTTGCATTGTTAGTCGGTAGTATAGGCCGATATTTGTTGATTTTACGTTGCAAAAATTTTTTCAATAGTCAACAAAAATATTCGGCCCACAGGGGGTTCGCATGAGCAAACGAACGAAACAAAATGTCTATTAAATCGTAATATCGAAATATCCTACGTACAAGTCATTATAAATTAAAAAATAAAATAAACAGATATGCAATATTAACTTAAACAAGAAGTATTTCTTAAGCACTTGTCTAAAAAAACGAAAGTCTGAACATAGCGTTGAAAGTAACAAAACTGTTTACGATTATCAAGCAAAAATTCTACAACGATAGTTCTAATAAATAATATATATTTCTTACACGCAACTATCGGCGATGGTTTTCTATTCCCTATTTCTCCCCGATTGTTATATCTTCGGCTTTCTATAAAATTTTCATTGACCAGATCGTTTTTCGAAATTAATTCGTAATTTCACCGAGGAACCGCTTGAAGTTGAACCTTCAAGACGACGACGACGACGACGAATACTCAGGAACAAATTTCGTGATTTTATTCCACAAAACCGGTCGCACGGTTCTTCTCGTAGGCGCGAGACGCGATCGATGGCGTTTACAATCGAACGGAGCAAATGCACGCGGAAAGATAATGAAGTTGGACAGTTTTGTTAACGAGAGACGTGCGTCTATATATAGCCTATAGAGCACGAGAGGAGGAGGAGGAGGAGGAGCACGCATCGGGAAGCGTCAATCGTTTCCGCGAGAATGAAATTTCAAAGACTCGCGGCAAGCTTGTTCTCGTTGTTTCCGCCAATGCAACAAAAAAAAAAAAAAAAAAAAAAACGAAAGAGAGAGAGAGAGACGGAGAAAGAAAAAGCGTGAGAAAGGGAAACAACGAGACAGAAAAAGAGAGAGAAAGAGAGAAAAAAACCTGTCAATTATATCCCCACCGATCGAGGACGTCGGTACAGGCGCCATTATTTGTTTAAAACTGCCGCCCAGCTCCGCGGCAGCTGGATCGATATCTCGCACAATATCTGAGACTCTCATTGTGCTCGAAATCGCGGCCGTTTCGCCTGAATTTTCGACGTCTCCCTATTTAGACGAGGCTTTTGCATTGGTGCACGCGCACGTGGCCGCCATTCCACGCTCGACATCGCTCGGTTTCACTGGTTCGCAAATTAGCACGAAAAAACAACGAACAAAGCCGGACTGACGTCTAGAAATTTCCCCTTTCCTCTCTTTCTCTCTCTCTCTCTCTCTCTCTCTCTTTCTTTTGAAAATTCGTCACTCGAAGATTCTTCTTAATTGGCCTACGCCGGTCGTCTGCGATCGCAGATGAAACACACGATCAAATAGTCGAGAGCGAATATATTTCTTCTTCAAAATTGTGGAACTGGAAGGTTCGCAGGTTTCAGAAGTTTCATCTCGTGGATGTTTTTTCTGGAGAACAGAAAAGCTGGTGGGAATTTGAGGTGCGAACCTTGACTCGATACACCTTGTTCTCTAGCGAGTTCTTAATTAAGTTGGCTTGCAGACGAACTGGAAGTCCGATCAGATCTTTGGAAGAGAATTGAATTTTGCGATCCGCAATCGCAATTTCTGCAATTGAATTTCCATACGTGATGAAAACAAACGAATTGATAACGACTAACGCTCGATACCTTTTTAATGCTCGAACAAAAATTCAACACCCTGTACACGAGTGGAAGAATGATGGTCAAGCCTTAGCGGTCGTACGTCTGCTCTCAGCCGCCATAGCAAAGAATCGTTCTGATCGTATAATTAACGAAGTCGAAACGCTTCACAGGCGTGATGCGCAATTCTTACTAAGATTTCACTATTTCGGTTTTATGTTCGATTAAATTTTTGAAAAACTAGACAAAGCATACCCATAATGGCAAAAGGAAAGTTAGCGACGGACGTGCGCCGTGAAATCGAAAGTAGTGACGATGAATTTTTATCTTGAATTTTCCAGTTATTCTTTCGAAAATGTACGTAGCAGAGATTCCGGCAGTGATATAATTACGAGTAACGAAACGTGCGAGACCATTAGATATTTCGAGCGACAACGAAATAGAGGAAAATCATGGAAATAGAAATACTGCTATGAATGAATTCAAAGTTTGGAAAGATGTCACGCGCAACGATCAACCATAGTCAAGAAGGAATTTCTCCACGGGCTTCAAGATCGTTGTTACCTAATTTTCCTTTATTATTGTACAAGAATCAATCGATTTATTCGAACCATTCTTCACAGGTGCGTTGCTAGACACAAATTATTAATTATTAATTTAATTACTAATTATTGTATTAGTAACAAACAGATATGCTAAAAATAAAATAGAAAACTGAATTTACACGAACGGTCTATTTTCTGGCGTAATCTCGAACATGGGTATTATGCCCATTCGTAATTTGCAAGATTACTCGACTAAGGAGCACGTTCGAAGCGTATAGTTTCTCACAGATATATTTGCATTATGTTGCAAGAACTTGATCCGACCAGCACGAGTATAAACTAAATACGACCGGGCAAAGGGTTAAATATTTCAGAGCGTGTAGCATTTTTCAAAGTTAAACCTCTCTCAACCGTTTAAACGAAAATTATGGTCCGGGGGGATTAGCGGAAAAGTGGTTAAACATCCGAGAACAGCTAATTCCTCAACATTATCTATTAACCGTTCAAGATCAATTCCGGCGTAATCGGAGATAAAGAGACCAAAGCGAGTCCAACAGAGACGTTCCAGCAATTTTAATCCTCTCCGCTCCATGGAAATTACTCGGACAAATTTACTCCGGGAGCAAAGACTGGTCTCGTTCAGGTCGAAACGGAAACAGAATATCAGCCACTTGCCGACGCTATTTTCCGCAGTTTCCCAACCCCGCCCCATTCGGTTCAAAGTGAAATTCTTGTCGCGAACTTGCACCGGCGCGTGTGTACAGAACACTCGACGCGCTACCGCCGAGTTACCAAATTTTACAGAAATCCAGCAAAAGCGTCGAACTTCCACGAACGAGATCGATCAGATTTCGAATTTTCTCTGCTACCAGGAAATTTTCGCACGCTCTCGCGAGAATGGAGGGGGAAACTTTTGCCTCGTTTCGCGAGAAATTGTTTCTGCGAACAACTGTAGCAGATAAAGAACAGGAGAGCTCGCACGTGCGATAAAAAGCAACTTTTTCATTAGTGTTCACTCGCGCGGTGAACGCGGCGGAGACTTTCGCACACCGCAGAAACTTGATTTTCGAACATGAAATCACCACGTCGCCAAGATTTCCATAACTCTGCAACGCGGAGGATTTCCATTTCCGCGCCAGCCGTTTCACGTTCGTCGTGAAGAGGCAAAAATTCCTCTGCACCTCGCGAGCAAAGGGAACAGACATAATTAACAATCGGAGGAGCAACGAATTTTCTTTTCGACGTGTGACGCGTACGGCACGCTCGATTGGAAATTATACAAAAGTGCTGTTTAAATTCGATTGCACCTTTGCCGATGTAACGACTTGTACTGGCTCATCGTCCGTTTTCGTTCTTTTTTTTTTTTTTTCTTCCTTTTTGTTTCGTCTCGCAACACAGGCACACACGCGCGCTCGACAGAGGACATTTCGTTGCAAAAATTGTTCGATCGTTGATACGTCGCGCGATGAGATAGGGACACCGCGATGGAACAAAGCCCTAGCTTTTTTCCGATCGCAATCAACCGTTCGACGTTCGAATTAGAAACGTACGATTGGTAGTTAGTTCAAGTCCCGATAGAACAAAGGGGGGGGACAAAGCCAATTAAAGGATAAAAAGAGGACTGTCGCGGAAAACACGCTCGAATATCTCGAAACGCGCTACCGTTCGTATAACTATTAAAAACACTTATACATATATAACGTAACGTAAATTGTGTAACAAAGGGGGGGGGGGGAAATGATTGAGGAATAGAAAGAGGGCTGAATCTGCAAATACACAACTCCCCCGTTCGTGACTATCGAGACACATTGTAGAAATACAGCGAGTGCAGAAAGTATTCGTACACTGACGATTTTTAAGGAAATATAATCTTAACGTTTGCTGAATAATTTTCGTAAAGAAACATTTGGAGTTGTATATATTTATATATATATATAACTCCGAATATATATTATATACATTATATTATTATATTATTATATATTATATTATATTATTTATATATTTATATATTTATAAATATTCAGAGTATTCTGTAGAGCACACGTAAAAAAAAAAGAAAGGAATATCACTGTCGTTCGCGTAATTTGTAAAATTATTAATCAGCGAAATATGAAATATCACAGCACTCTTGATATAAGAGAATTTCTTATGTTTAACAGATCTTAAACATCGTCAAATCACTTTTTAATCGTGATTAACATATATATAAATGGTCAAGACGACCAGTTTATAATTTTCGTTAGAAATTTTACAAATGTAAAACAGCGTATCATTAACGTTTCGTAAAATATACATGATAAGAGCTTGTGTACTCCGTTATTCTATTCCTTTTACTTTAACGTCTCTAATCTCTAAATTTTACGTTTCAAAAATTTACGTCGATTGTTCCAGTGTTAATCGTATTATTAATACTGAGAAACAGGTCTACCAGTATCTATAACTTCGCGGCTATTTAAAATTACTATTGAAAAACGGGCCAGAAAGAATTTGCAACTGAAGAAAAAAGAAAAATTATTATCAATTTACATAACACAACCAGTGTAAAAAGTCTTTGCGAATTGTTAACAGACCAAGGTTTACTATACAAAGTATAATCGATACATTATTTGAAGTATTCACCAATGTACGAATATTTTCTGTATAGCAACGATATAGTCTGAGAGACGATTAAACAGTTATCTAAAGCTTGGATTGTCATTTCGTTTGAAATCCTACGCGAATGCTTGTCAAATGTTTCATACGGCGTCGTGTTTCCTTATTCCTTTCATCTCGGAATGAAAAATTTATCAGAGAGCCCCTTGCTACTGATTAATCCCTTTCGTGTCGTTTAACACGAGAATCCTTTTCACCGAAAATTCTTTATCTCTTTCCGATACTGGAAAAAATGGAGATCAAGAGTTTATCCGATAAAGGACACTACAGGAATCCTACAGAGAGAGAGAGAGAGAGAGAAGTTTTAACGATATTAACTTCTGAAAGGAAGAAAGAAAAAAAAGAGAAAAGAAGAAGACGGAAGCAACGCGACAGAAAGTTAATCTTCAACTTTCTCTTCGGATTAACTCGCTGAGGGGACTTTCTTGCTTCGATGGACGTTTGTTAAATCGTAAATCAATCGTACGATTGTCAAGACGCGAAAAGAAACTTGGAAACGTGAATATTAGATTATGAACAGAGTGATTCGCGAGATAGATAAAGAAAGAAAAAGAGTTGCCAGGAGTATCGACCATTTTTCACATCACAGATATTTGTAAAACCAACTTGTACGCCAAGTGTGTATGTTACCTTTCGTTAGAATTTCGAAAACGAACGAAAGATAAGAAACTGACGCGACGTGTTGTTGAATATTTATATTGGATCTCTTGAGTTTCACAAAATCATCCCAATTTTCGAGAATAATCATACTTCATGGAACAGATTTCCCGGTCGACACGATTGGAAATTTTTAAGAATATAAAAATGAAAACTTCTCAAGAAACTTAGAGGATAAAGTGAAACGTTTGAATGGGAAATTAATCGGGAAAAAATGAAAATAAAAATCTTTGAGGATATACCAGCTGATTATGCGAAGGATCATCTCTGTGAGAAGAAAACGGAAAAATACTCCGTAGAGTTCAGTTACCAGGAAGAAGTTTATTTGAAAAATCCTTCGTTCTTGTTACCCGTGCTTTAAGAAACGATCCTGAGCGAAAAATTCGGGAAACCATTTTTTTGACCTTCGAATCGGCTTGGATTGGTATTGAGAAAGCAAAGCTCTCGAAGCAAGAACTTATCTCCATCCAGATATTCCAGAGGGATGCTAGGACGCGCGCAAGTCCAGCGCGATTACGCGAAGATAAGAAGCGGCTGATTATTCGTTTGGAAAGTTTTCGAGCGGCTCTGGCTGTTCCGTGGATATTGACGACGCCCTTTAACCTTTCTCGACCACCGTGCAAACGTAGTCACGAACGCATGGTCTTTGTTACGCTCGCGCGTAAAATCACGATTATGGATTATGGAGACGACAACAAACGTGCGCGTCACATCATTTTAAAGAATAATTCACTCGTGAAGTACTGTAACTGGCACGGAAATGTGACAAGACGAATTGTGAAAGGTGGACGTAAAAATTTTACGAGGAAGAAGGAAAAAAGGACAAATTCGATTTCATCCGCAAGAAGCTTGAGCTCACATTGGAACTCTTGAAGAATGCAAGACTGAGATTATTAAGAGTAGAATTTCTCGTTTCTTTCTTTTTTCTTTTTTTTTTCTTCCTAGAAATCGCTTGAGAGATTTCGCGTATTGTAGTACTATATATCGCGTGTCTCGTTCGTTTTGTAAGTAAGTGCACGGTGAAAGTCAGACGTAACGAAGAGACAATTTACTTTCATACTTTAAACCATCCGTTGAAAGTTCAACTCGATTAACGATCACCGTTGCACGACGATCGCGCGACAAAGAATAATGCCATGCGCTTACGGCTCGGATACCAAGCTCCAAGTTAGATTCAACCAGACGCGACAGAAATCGAGAAAAAAAAAAAATTCTTTAATTATAGATATACGAGAATTCGAAAGCTTCGGAAGATCTGAAGATTCAACGATACAACAATCGACGACTAAAAAAGTTCGATTGATGGCAAAAATTAAAATTGAGACAAGTTCTTGAATCAAGTTCTAATAGAGAAGACTATCCAAAGTTACAAGAAGAACCGACAGAGGAATTGAAATTGAAATTCAGAGATCTTTTTGGACAGTCTCGGCTGCAGAAGCAGATCCCTACTTTATCCTAGATTATACGTCGAAAGTTCTTAATTGCGTTTCCTGCGTGGGTTCAGCTGCAGTCGCAGAACTAAACTGTTAATTAAAAAAAGAAGCCGACTGTAAATAATTAATCGCGGTGTGATTTAAGATCGCTGCTGATAAAGTTGCTGCCGAATATTAACAAATTGACAATACCTCATCTCGTTTTTCCCGTTAGAATCATTTTTAATGTTATTCGTGATTTAACATCATCCTTCGTTGTCGTAATTTTCTTTGCATAGCGCGTTAACTCTGTATGTTAACTGTGGTTGATTTCAATAAATCCATTTTATAATATTAAGCTTCAACGTGTCCTATTTGCAACATCTTTTCTTAATATATTGGAAGATCTAAATATATAATGTCTTTGCATAAAAAAAGATTTAATATATATTTAGAAACTAAATGTTTGTCGAATCGATTTATACCTGGCCACTTTCAAAGCAAATTTAACTTATATATAATTAACATTCATTGTATAAAAAATTTATAAGTAGAAATTTGCTTATACACACACACACACACACACATATTATATTTATATAGTTCGCTCAAAGAATGCTTAAGTAATCTTTTCTCTGAAAAATCGATGGTGAATAATTTTGAGATAAATTGTTGCAAACCTATATGTTTCAGATAAATTAGTCATTCTAATGTATGTACTATATGATTTGTGATTACACGAGTAATTTCGTCAACTCACTTGAAGCGTTCGTCGTTCTGGATCGCGGCAGAGAGCCCTGACGAAATGTGGATCCAAATAGTCCGTCATAGTAGCCTATCTGTAGACTACTCTGCGATCCTTTTTCCTGCGTGCTCCTGTGTCCTGTTGAAGCACCACTTCCTGGACATCGCCGCCAAAATGGTCGCGATCCTCTTTGGCTCTCCAGCCTAGCTCGAAGGCCCTACTAGGCCTTTTCTAGGCCATTAAACAGGCCGATCCTCTCGCGATAGTCTTTGAAAAATATTTCACTTCCATTTTCATGTCTCTCTCTCTCTCTCCACTGTTCTTTTATTTTTTTCTCTTCCTTTTTTTTTTCTTTCCAATACGCGTTCGAAAGAACAACTGTTTTATTCACACGACACGAGACATTCTAATGCCGCCTGAATCTTCCGTTTCTCTTTATTTTTTCTTCCCGATGAGATCCACGATGGCTGTCTTTGATCGACGAACTCTGCAATCATAAAGACGAGAGATATTAAAGTACAAAAAAAAAAAAAAAAAAAGAAAAGATTAAAATAGTAACTCGTTAACGTGTAAATTGTTCGCTCTCGAAATAATTCGTACAATCTCGCAAGTAATCCTAGTCTGAACGTCGTTCAAATAACAACCAGCGTGTGTAACCAGTGTGTTCTTGACAAAAAGAAGCACACAATCAGCCTATGATCGAACGTCCGTGTCCTTGATCCTAGAGGCAAAAATGTCTAATCTTCGCGGCTCGAGAGTCGCCAATTCCATTCTTCCAGTCGAGATCCGATCGCGGAAAGATCGACAAGCCTATTTCCAGCTTGGCCGGCTATCGTTCCGCCGCATCTATCCGCAGGTGCAGCGCGCCTTAACGAGCGACTTCCGTCGCGCTTATAATTCACCCCGCGCCTTGTTTCGCGATTCATTCATAATTCGTAACGGTACTTGTTTCTCTTTTGCCTCCGAACGAACGATCCGTTCGTTCGTTCGTTGCTGCCAGCGACACGCTCGTTTCGCCTTCGAGATCTCCCTTTCAGATCCGTGCACACGCGCCACCTTCGAGGGCGGCTTGTTTGCGTTGCAAACGTACTCTTCCATCCGCAGCGACGTTTGCAAACACGTTCGCCTGAATTGCAGCGCAGAATGTTCGGTTTAGTTTCGACGCAATGGAAAAACGAACATGCACGCGCAGATTGTCTCGCGTGAAGCTAACCATTTCCTCTTCGAACTACTCGATATGAAGAAACACGTTTCGAATGAAACTTAGGTTAGGTTATCTCGAGGGGGACGTCTCTCACGGTGGCAATAAATCTTTTCCAGATGATTGTGTCTCAAGGTTTTTTTTTTTTCTTTTTAAACGGAACTTAATACGTATATTTTCGAGTTTGCTATCTCGTAGCTGACGTCGAGACGAATCTCAGCGACTTAGGTAACTGGGCTCCAAGGTCATCCAAGGTTATACAAAGCCGAGCATCTGGAGATTGGTTCTCATCAATGATTTTCAAAGCGGTGAAACTTTACGCTGGTTTGTGGTCCCTGCTCCTAAAACGGCAGACGCAAGACAATTTTCTTGCGAGGTTTTGTAGAAAAATCAAGTGTTGTGAAAAATACACCTGCTAACAAATTACTTCCGAAACATTAGAAAGAGTGTAGATACACTGATCTCTGTTCCTGAACGACAGTTTAACGAGACATTTCTCTTTTGGGATTTTCTAAAAGGAATCAGGCGTTTCGGGAAGACTCCATTACTCCCCATAACGTGAAAAATAGCAAATAGGCAAGCTTGCTGACAAATTACTTCCGGAAACATTAGGAAAGTTGCAGAGTGCAACTCTCGTGTCGGGAATAGAGAATAAATCGTAGATATCATAGATAAGGAACAACCTCTGGATCCTCGAGGTAAACTTCGAGCGGCGTTGAATGACCTTGGAACACTAACCTAATTATCTAGCTCACTAAATTCGTCTTAACCTCAAGAATATACAGTGAACTCGAAAATGTACAGTTCTATTCAAAAAAAAAAAAGAGAAAAAAAATAAAGGTCAGTTTAAAATCTCGGAAACGTGATCGCACAGGCAAGAATTTAAAATACTTCCTCGAAAACAACGTGAGTTTCCTTCGAGACATTTTCCTCCACAGCGAATAAGTTTGAGAGAAAATTACGTTAAAGTGACATAGCTTCATACAAGACGTCCTGTACATACATAACTGCAAGCATAACGTGTCGACGCTAGAAACTGCGATCCAAGTTTCGATAACTTCGAGATGTGCGTTCATTGACTGTTTCCAATCAACACCGTACGCGAACGTTCCAGCCATTTGATTATGCAGCGGGCATATAATTTTCCCCGATTGATTCGAACATTGACGGAGAAGTCGTAGAGAGGGTTCGTAGAGAGTTCGGTGAGAAGTGAGAAGCTTGAACTGAACGCGAGATGATTGATCGGAGATTTCTGGGTAGTTGAATCGATGTTTATGGAAGAGAGAAAGTAGGAAATAACCGCTGATTCACCTTTTGTAGATGAATCGATGAGTAATGAGAGTTGATCAACGCGTCTCTGATGATTTGTAAATGAAATCTCAGACAGGTTACAGAGTTTCAATCGCAGAACATTTCACCAGCAAAGCAAGTTAACTGTAGAAATGTTACGTCATTCTCCGTACACGCGACCAAATCGATCTTCCAGAATCACGAAAGTTACCAGGTTCGGTACTCCAATCTCTCTCGGCTACCATCTGACATATTCACGTGCGTTGAAACTCCATTTTCTCGAAGCACGGAGCTTTCAATATCCAAACACGCGATTTCGTGGTACGCGCGAATCTTCTTGACACTGACATTGTGAATATAATGTACATATCTAATTATTGGATTGTGCCGTGATTTTTAACTAAACTTCAGACGCAGTTTGAATTTCGATATACATTTATTTAGAAGAATTGTATAGGTGCCATTTTGTTCCACAACTTGAATGTTCCTTCAAGGACCTCTCAGGACTTTTTTCGACGAAAAACTTTTTAATATGAGTTTTTATGTCGCAAGCAAAGAGTTAAAGTTTTTGCTATTAAGAGGATTTTGCAATGACCAAAATTGGTGAAAATCTGAAGGTGCCATGTCTGGTGAATACGGTGACTGAATTAGCACATCTCTGCCAAGATCCAACAGCTTTTGTCGAGTAGTCAAAAGCAAGTGAATAATCGCGCACTGTCCTGACGAAACACGAGGCTCATCCGATTCGCTGGTTCAGGACGTTTTTGTTCAATTGATGTCTATAATTCGACTAATTGCGAGCAATGGATTTCGATATTTTTAACATTTCTACTAAATGTTAAATTCACGTGTCGTATGGAGTAGGTCATTCTCGATCAGTGTTTTGATCTGATTTTCATCAGTGAGCGATCTTCCTGATCTTCAAGGCTGAAATCACCAACTTTGAACCAAGCAGTGCACTTGCGAACTGTTCTATCAGCTATAGCACAGTCACCATAAAGAGCGCAAATCTTGTTTGCTGCACGACATTTTCACCTCAAATGCCTACAATACATTTTGTTTTACTCCACGTTTAACACTAGAACTACCACACCAGTCAAAATGACTG
>WIUT01004138.1:0-17909 GCA_010645135.1 Tetragonula clypearis | reverse complement strand
CTCTCTAATTTATTAAATGCATTATAAACTTTATTGATAGCACCGTGTTCTAATTTTTCTTTGTTCTTCATATACTGCAATATAGCTGTTGCAAGATACCATGACGTTGTTCATTAGTCAATTGCTTCGATTTAGTATCTCTTCTTCGTAAATTCACGTTATTTGGGTGAAAATTTTCCATTTTGAAATTACAGCGGTGACTATTTTATTTTTCACAAAAAAAAAAAAACTAATTTTTGGTCCTCAAATTCCAACTTAACTCAAAAGCAACGCCTGTGCAAATATGTTAGGTTATTTAGCTCGATGTAACAATACCAATATAACGAGTATTGCCAGTTGCTTTCGAAAACTCTAGATAATCAATAACTAATAACTTCAATTGCTTCAATGTTTTATATCTGAAACGTTGTTACAGTTACGATAAGTATTCCAGAAAAACATTGGAAAGAAAACATTGTTGAAAGACAAGGGGCGGAAACATCTGCAACGCAACGGGACGTTGACAGATATTTTTCTTTTTATCTTCTCTCGCTGAAATGAAAATCTCAGAAGTAGAAACATACTTAGAACACGTGGCAAATCCTTAACGAGAGGTCGAAACGAGACGAAACAGCAAACGCACGGATCGGCACGGTGCATTCCGTTATCACGCGTTCCACTTCGATCGCAACCACCCAACCAACAACCAACCGACTCGTCTTCCAGCGCCGTATTTGGTTCACGGAAATAGCGCGCGTGTACCAGGCCCCGCTCGCTGCTACGACGACGAAGGAGGAGGTGGAGGTGGAGTCAAGGAGAAAAAGAAAACGAAGAAAAAAAGGCATGGAAACGAAGGAGGATCAGAGGCGGACCGATCGGGCTCGAATTAATTGCCGTAACACCGGTTCCTCCCTCTCGACCGGCTGAGCGCCACGCACGGATTCTTCTCTGTGGGAAAGTGTGTTGAATGCCACGACGAGTGGTTCGCCCGTTCTCCACCGGTCGTTTGCTCTTTCTCCTGATGTATGTACGTTGATATACATAGGCGGCGTTGTTCCTTCTGCGATGCAGGACACAACGAGACCGGATCACTCGGTGAATCGAGTCGAGTGGAAAAAAAAAGAAATGCAGATCAGCAGATAGTATAATAGATCTTGCGTGATTTTGTAATTCAGACGTCCGCGTTTCATGATTATACTCTTTAGACGGTAGGTGGTTGATCTTAAAACAGATGCCTTTGTGAATTGTCGAGTGGGAAATTATTGCCCAGGATAGCAACGTCGTGTGATTTCCAGCATCGTACATACGCAGTGTCTCTTATTAATGTTCGAACATATTTAAACCAGTCAAGCTATTACAATTCTGTGCAAAGAAAATCATATCTCTCCTCTCTTCTCGCACTCACTGTGAGATTCTACCATAGTCGGTGGAATTTTTCGTAAAAAAATTTTCACGCGAAATTGAACGATCTTTTATAATCTTTTCATTGTAGGACGTGCTTCACGAAAACCTTTGTTGTGATGAAAAATCCCTTTGCGACGCAGTGACGCAATGAACGACGATAAATGTACGAGGCATTGTTCGCGGTTGGAAGATGATGTCCGATCATGAATCGACAAACGCGTTCCCCGTTTATCTGGTAATGATAGAAAACGCAGCGATTTCGCGGATTATTAGAGGGATCGTTAGCGCGAACGTCCAACGCTTGAGAGTCCGTGTCTACAACGACGTAAGCGAGGATAGATTCCATCTTGACTAGAATTACTTCGCGATACCTCTTCAATCGGACGAAATTCTTCGAGTTACTCGAGGAACTCGACGTTGTAGAAATTTCTCAAAATCACAATAATAGAATGATAATAGAATCGAAAAAATTGCTCGCTTTTCTTAATGGTGTTTTTCTAAATTGGCAAGTGCGTGTATTTTGAGCTTCAAAAATTTTCTTTTCTTCGGAAACCCGACGTTGTAGAAATTTCTTAAAATCACAATAATAGAATCGAAAAAATTGCTCCCTTTTACTTAATGGTGTCTTTAGAAATTGGCAAGTGCGTGTATTTTGAGCTTCAAAAATTTTCTTTTCTTCGGAAACTCGACGTTGTAGAAATTTCTCAAAATCACAATAATAGAATCGAAAAAATTGCTCCCTTTTACTTAATGGTGTCTTTAGAAATTAGCAAGTGCGTGTATTTTGAGCTTCAAAAATTTTCTTTTCTTCGGAAACTCGACGTTGTAGAAATTTCTTAAAATCACAATAATAGAATCGAAAAAATTGCTCCCTTTTACTTAATGGTGTCTTTAGAAATTGGCAAGTGCGTGTATTTTGAGCTTCGGAATTTATTTTTTTTTGAAAACTCGATGTTACAGAAATTCCCTCGAAATCGACAAAATTGTTTTCCTTCGATTAAAAAATTTTTTTCGAAATTGGGAAGTGCGTATATCTCAGTCTTCCAAATATTCATTTTCTCTGCAAACTCGATGTTATAGAAATTCATCAAAATATCAACAGTAAACTTGAAAAAAATTACTTTCCTTCAATTTAAAGGTTTTCTCTTTTTTTCTTATCGACAGTTGAACATTTGTAACAAGGTAAATTAAAAAAATAAATAAAAGAATTAAGATAAAATAAATTAAAAGATAAATTTGAAAAATTGAAATAAGAGAAATTATTGTAATAAATAGTCTTTCTTAATAAATAGTCTTAATCTGTTGCAGCTTGGAAAGGGGCTACAGGTATAACTATAAAATCTCTTAAAAATTTAGGTTAGATTTTAGGTTTCGAATAATTAATGTTTGAAAAAATCATTCCAGACCCGAAATTAGTTGTCAAGAAATTCAGAAAAGATTCTATTCGACGGGCTCGAAAAATGATTCGATCAATGTGTACACTTTTGTGGTTTCGTTCAGTGGTGGCGCCTATTGTTAGACGGAGCGGGCTATCGTAGCGAATGGGTTAAATATCATTGAGTCATTAGGAATAATTGCAACAAGTACGAAGAAAATCTCCCCATTCTGTAGCGCACGCCGTTTTTTTTTTTTTTAATCGAAGCTAGAACAATCCGCGCGGTGCTTTTAAAAAATACTCGCGACACGGGGTGATTTATTAGCAAACAAAAGGAGGGAAAGAGCGATCTCGCGTTCGGTAAGGTAACAGTTGCGCAAAATGCGCAACACGGAGAGCGCGTCCGCGAGGTCTGATACCATTGTTGGTGGAAAATGCATGCAAACAAGCCGGCGAAGACCTTTTATACGTGTCATAACGCCTTATAGGTGGAATCCCAGCCGGCATTTCCTGTCGTGTTTTGCGACGAACCTCTCCCTCTCCGTCTCTCTCTTTTTTTCTCCTTCGCTGCACGGTTTATCGTTTCCACGAAAGAGCCTACAAAAGACAGGATGTCCACGGATGTCATTGAATCTCCTTTCCGAGGATTCTATTCGCCGACGTCTATACTATTCACCGATGTGTGCGCGGAGAATCCATTATCGAAGTGTCTCCAATTTTTGCGGTGGGCAAAACACAGCTCGCGGCGTCTCATCTCGTTTCGCCGAATCCACCTCTCTGTTCTCTCAATTCTTAATTGAACGACCTGAGCAGGCACGAAAACGTTTCCACGCGGGACGAAGCAAGATCATCGAGAGAGGAGATCCCGATAGCGATTAGATGGGACTAGCGGCGGCTGATCGTGATCGAGACGTTTTTCTGGAAATTAGACGGCAATTATCTCGATTAATTTTCGCAATTAGTATCGCTTGACTCGCAGGACTGGTTTAATTGAGCCGTCGCGAAGCTCGTTAAGCTCATTCATTGCGACTGTAAACGAAACGGACTCGCATAACTTCTCGATAAATGTTGTTTCGAAAAATGTACAGACAGTTTTCTCCCTGTAAATTTCAATCGTCGCCTTTTGAATTTTACTTGAACCTCGGTTGACGCTGAATTGTCAAACTCGGCATCAGATTCTAATTAAATACCTATATGTTACGAATTCACTAACGCTAGAATTACATAGGCGATTGAACTTCCGTGAAACTTCCATTTCAGAGGCGTTAATGTGAAAAATAAAGAAAACTTTGTAACACAAGCTGTTATTTATATATTTCGCGAAAGATCTCTAATTTAAATCTCGAAAAATCTCACTGCTTCACGTCTGTAAAATATCCAACGAAAATCACATAATCGGCCACATCGATCGTTTTGGTAGTTTTCAGCGTTTCAACTCGTAGCATAATCAACTGTCAATTAAAAAATTTGAAAACTCTGCCGTCGTTGACTGCCTGTCACTGTTTTGGGAATTCGCAGCCGTTTCACTTCAACTTCTTATCACCTATCAAGCATCGTCCGAAACTTGCTAACTACCGCAGCTTCCACCACCACGTTCTCAACCAACGCGAAAATGGACGAAGTTACCGGTTGGCGTACATCACGCCGGCGATATCTGGCGTCTTAATTAAAAAACTTCTTCTGCACCTTGGGAGAGGGCGGGCTGCCGAAAGCAACTGCCCGTGGCGTTCAGTGATATCGGTAGAACACGGTTGGAAAACGGTGAGGTTGCGTGACTGTCGGCCATTGGGTGAGATAGCTGGCGGCGAGCGCCATTAGGCCAGCCACGGGTTATCGGCTGGCGTTATCCCGAGAAGCCGTGGAACCGACTTCCGGTAGTGGTCGCGCAGGACACACGCGCTAGGATATCGAGTGTCTGCCACGGCGCAATTGGAACGAAACGCAATTCGAAGGTTAATGGAATTAGCGTGGAAGGCGATCGTGGATTTTCCAGTAACGGAGCTTTGCTCGACGGTGTCGCGCGAGGTTCGAGCAAGGGTCGCGATCGTACCGCCGGGAAATCGAGAACGATGATCGGCGCAGTTAGTCTGACAGAGGGGTAGCATTAGGTCGATTTTTCGGGGAATGGGGAGGCTTTAATCGCGGGGTAAGTACGATTGCGACGGGACGCAATACAGTGGTACGTGGTTGGGAATATTTTATGGCTGTCCAGAGCTAATGGAAGTTAGCTCGAATTGCCTGAATTGCACGGCGAGAGAGAAGTGTATTTCGAAATGCCGATAAAGAGTCCTTAAGAGTCCTGATTGAAGTAATTTCAATACCGTGAAATTTTCATCTACACGATCATTGAATGAATAATCTTCGAGGAATTTTTTAACGATCGTTTCTCTACGATCTCCACGTGATACGGTCGTTAAATTACTCCTACATGTGAAGTGGTGTTTCGTGTAATTCTTAAATGGCTGATGTGCATATTTCTTGAATTACCTCTGTACAACCTCTGATCTTCGTTGACCTCTGTACCAGTAAATAAACTGCAATTGATCTCTCTCGTAAGTAAAAGGTGGTCAGCGATCGTACATTTTCATCGGGATAAATGATCGAAATTTCAAGCATCCATTTCAAAAAAAGAGCAAGAGTAAGAAAAAACACAGAATGGACCGACTCGTGTGTTGTTGACCTTCAAGTATCAGTAAATAAACTGAAATTCATCTTTCCCGTAAGTAAAATGATGTTCATCACAGTGCCGAAACAGCAGAAAGATCCTTAAGATTTTTCTCTTCTTCTTTCTTTTTCTTTTTTTTTTTTTTTCTTTTTTGGTGTAAGAGAAAATGCAGAACGAACGAACGACGATCAGTAGTATCGCGATGGAATACAGTGGCCCGTTAAACGGTGGCGCGTTTCGAAGGAGAAACGGTCGTTTATGATCCGGCGGTTAATTACTGCGGCCGATCGAGAGACTTGGGAAGAAACGATCGCAGAGCCGCGTGTAACCGCGAGTAACGGGCTGTATAATTTGCCAATTATTGCTAATTGAATGGCACAAACGGCACGGCAGGCCAGGACATTTAATTATCCCGGCCTGCCAGGACTTCCCACGTTATTGGATCTCGCGAGTGCCGACCTCGCGAGAAAAACTATCTACCCGGCTGGCCACTCGGTGCCGCTAATATCCCGCGACTGATTTAAAGTTCATTTATCATGGCGGCTATACGCGGATATACGCGTACGTTTATTTATGCAAAAAGTACGAGCGAGGGAGAGAGAGAGAGACTCGAGATGGACGAACAGAGACCAGGCTATCACTCGGAGAAGTTACGGTTATAGATTATCGTCGGACAGAGAGAGGACGAAGAATCGTACAACCGTTAGGAGAGATTGAGAGATCTCCGCCGTTGGAAAGTGGCTAGCGGAGAAAGAGTTAAAGGTTGAGCTGGAGAAAATAAACGAGCAAAGTGAAAAAGAGAGAGAGAGAGAGAGAGAGAGAGAAGGAAATAGATAACGTAATCGTTGGTTAATTCGTCGACGATCATCGGCGGTCCGTCAAGCGTCGGGACGTGTACGCGCTGGTAATTAACTCGGTAATTAGGCGTAAAACCGATAACTTCGTGCGCCTACCCGGCAGAAATGTACGGTTACGTGATCGAAATTCACGCTGTAAACGCGAGAGAGGCGGCGGCTCGATTAACGTTTTGTTCGGTCGTTTTATGAAATTTCCATCTGAAACGGGCGGCGTCGTTCGAACGAGAGCGTGGAACGCTGCATCGAATAGTCCCCCGATCGATTCGGCCGATTCGATCGTCAAAAGTCATTGACGCGGTCCGTGGTTACGTTCAACAATCATCCTCGTTTCGATCTTGACTGATTTTCCGACACATACGCGTTGCGACGAACAAACAGAAATCTGTTCTCTCCTCCTTCAATGTCCTTTGCAGATGATTGAAAACCGGAAGCGGTAAATAAAGAAAACCCGTTGCCATCCGTTATTCGTGCATCTCGTCGCGAGCAGATAAAGCACCCGGTCACGTTTCAACGGAAAACCTCTAGGAAATCGTAAAGCACGAGGACTCGGCGCGGGAACGTTGGATGCGTAACCGAGGTGTTGTCCTAAATCACGCGGTACAACGCGACTTTCAAGACGAATTCCGCTTTCGCGCGAAAACTGCACGGGAGGAGGAGGAGGAGGAGGAGAAGGAGGGGCGGGAATAGTGGCCAGATAAATAGCGGACTGCGGCAAGAAAGAAGCCTCCTTCCGAGAGTACGCTGCCGCGTACACATATAAGTAGAAGTACGTAAAGTTATAGGAGGCTGCGAGGGAGAGAAGATGAAGCGCCACGAGCGAAGATGCTCGCAAGATAGATCTCTGGTAGGTAAAAGGGGGCGAAGTGCTGGAGCAAACGCCGCTCGATCCATGGATCACGCTCGCTACCAATGCGCGCGAGCGCTCGAGAGTGTGTAACCTCGCGGGCCTTCTATCGCACGTGTACACGCCGTGTAAATATTTGTATGATGCACGGCCTGAACCACGTCGTATCTCAACAGAATCTTTGCCACGCCGTGTACACATATAATCTCCGGTTGATATCGCGCTGAGCAAAACGCTCCACCGTCCCGAGCGAATAAGATCGTTTTCATACGTGTCCCGAAGGATGAAGTATCGTCTCGAGTCGCGCCTCGCCCAGTTTCTATGAGAATCCGCCACGACGTCCACCTCCGATGCTTCGTTCTCCGCGCAGGCGCGCTCAATGCAACTTTCCGAATTTTAAATGCGAAAGTACATCGAAAATTAATTCTCCAGCATTTTATCGAGGAAAAATCCTCTATCGCATTATTCCTTTCGCGTTATGTCCAAAAATTAGTCCTTGGATCAATAAACGTCGTTGGATGTTTCGTTTCAGTTTCATTGAACTTCCCAGGTTATCCTTCGCAGAGAAACAATTCTCTGAGACTTTTTTTCACCAACCGACAGTCGTGAAAATCGGCAATAGTGAAGTTAATAAATTGCCGAACAAATATCACATTCTTTTTACATTGTATCCAAAAATTAATTCTTCGATCAAAAACGTCGTTGGATGTTTCGTTTCAGTTTCATTGAATTTCCCAGGTTATCCTTCGCAGAGAAACAATTCTCTGAGACTTTTTTTTCACCAAGCGACAGTCGTGAAAATCCACGTGACACGTAGAAATTAATCCTCGGATCAAGGACGATGAAAGAACGCGAATGGCTGATATTTCGTTTCAATTCCCTGCATATTTCGGCCGCGTGCCGCTGAAATATGCGAGGAACAAGGAGGATCGCACGTTGGAATGGCGGTTTAATGCCGGCGAAATATCGGCGAGATTATTCGGCCGGGCTTGATTGGAGATGAGCAAACTCGATAAGCAGGCCGGGGTCCTCGTAGAAAGAATTTTCAGGTCTGGGAGCAGGTGTCGTGCACCGGGCAACCTGTTTCACCCGTGTCGAGAGAAAACGACGAAACAGGCAGCCTGCCGCCTTCTACCGTGCCCTGGTCTCGTATTCAAATTCCCTACAGCCTGGCCGACAACAGACTGTGAGACGAATCGACGATGAATGACGTTAAATGTTGGGTTACGCTTCGGCCAACGTCCCGTCCTCTTCCTTTTTTTCATGTTTACAAAAGGTTTTAAATTTCGTATGGAGGAATTTCGCTTGTCTTCCCCTCCTTTTTTCTTTCTTTATTGAATGAACACGCCCGAGCTCGCTGTATAATTACAGAAGACATTGTAAGCAGTTTGAAATTTCGTGAAACAAGGAACTCTTGTCTTCTTCTTCTTCTTCTTCTTCTTCTTCTTCCTCTCCTTTTTCCATTTCTTTTTCTCCTTTTTGCTCTTGAGAGAAGAGAAGAGTTTTTTCTTTCTTTATTGAATAAACACCGAGAAAGAATAATTATTATAATTTATTATAAGAAGATATCGTAATCGTCAAAACTGAAATTTCGCGAATCCCTTGCCTTTGTCAACTTTTCTCCTTCCTCCTTCTGTTCGTCGATTTTTGTTGTTCGAGTTTCGAAAAAAGACCCTGTATTTTAATATCTCGCAGCGAGGAAAGTGCTCTCCCTGCGGTTTTTCCGATAATTTCGTGAAAGTGACGTTGTGGTTGTACGTGGCATCACTTGGTCCCGTCGTTCCATCCTCGATCAGCGGTTTCGGCAGCTCCATTAACTTTCGACGAAATTGATCTCGGTACCCTTAATTCGATCGGTGCAGGATAGATTTTGGTGAAATCGTTCAGGCAAATTGTCTTTCTTTCCAAGTTCGATATTGCACGGTCGGCAGTGACCCTTCGACTGCTATCGATCAAGTCGTTGGCTCGAATTTTCTGCCCGATCGAACAAAAGCTGTGCTTTCATCTCGAAATGGTAAAATGGTAAAGAGAGGTAGTTGGATGGATTGATAAATTTCAATTATCCTTCCCCGATTCGTCGAACATTTATCTTCTCGATTAACAGCGCGAAGTCACGTTCGCAACAGCAATTATAATTCAAACGTGACAAACTCCATACATCTTGCCATTCAAACAATTAGCCACTCTGGCATAGTCGTACAATACATAGACAACTCTGTCATACTCGTACGTTGAACGAGTCATTAAACAAATCTCGAGATAATGAATCAAACATCACCCGCCTACTCTCAACGATCCGATCTCACTGTCGGATGAATCGCGCGTATCATTGAAAATAAATACGGTGGGTTAAGTTTTCCTAACCTGAAAGTGCGATTGTACGATTCGGTTGTAAATACTCGGTTCACGCTGAATTCGGTGAAAATTAGGTGAACGATTAATCGATCTGAGGCTTGTAGTTATTATCGAAGCTGTAATACACGAGTTCATTGACAATGAGTGCACGAGAATTGATCCTTTGTTCAACATCGCGACGATAAGCCGCGTCGGATCACGGAACGTCGACTACAACCGATTTTGCAACTATTCTTAAGCCTCTCGCATAAATTTACACGCGCGTCTCTGTGGCTAGCCGACTGGCTCCATTACGAAACAACGTCCGCCTTCTTTGTTCCTTCTCGTTCCGTCTGAACAGCTACAGGCGTCGCGACGTGACTTTTTATTACGGTGCCATAACCTCTGGCATACCGGGCGCGAGGCGACTTTGTCGCTCGAGTTTCACGCGAGTTTTGCGACACCCTCGGGCTCTAGCCATCGAACCATTCCTGATCGTCGATGAGAAAACTGGGCCACTGAATTGAAAGTCGCGAGTGTGACCCGGCGTGTCATTTCATAATTTACGCAGAAAAATGGCTTGTTGATTCTTTTCTGGATTTCTTTTCTCCACTGTCCAATGAATCTTTCGTACAGGGTGTTTCGAGATTCGAAACTTCGCGAGGGGACTGAAACTCGTTTTTGCTCGCACTTTGGAGAAAATCGCGAGGAAAGAAACTCGAGTTTATTTGCTACGCTTATTCGTGTTATTGTCTATTTCATCTTCCGTATATCATCATATTTCATGAAGATACTGTTCAAAAACACAAGTATCGCGTCGAATATTGACGATTCTGACGGTAATTAGACGGTAATTATTCTAATGATGTTTGATTATATCGATTAATTACGGTTTGGTCTCGAGTTAATTGGCATCGAGTAGAACTTGTTTCTTCCCTTTTTCGCGAAATTTTCTCAAAAAAAAAAAAAAAAAAACAAAAAAAAAAACAACAAGAAACGAGCAAATGTCTAGAGTTTCCTCTTTCCTTGGTTCATCGCACTTTCCACGCACTCCCGACGTATTTCGACGATGAAATTATACACGCCCTGTATACATTTATCTTCTCGTGTTTCCCCGACAAGTTTCGTTCAGCTAATTTGAAATGTAAAATCAGCTAAATTGAAGCTACTTGTCATGTAGCCGCGATCATATTTCCTTTCCCCGATTCTCGATTCTCGATTCTCGACTCTTCGACTGCGAAAGAACTGCCTGAGAAACGCAATATCATGAACTTAGTAGTATCGATCTCGCTCGTTGAAAATTCCTCTCCTTATTTACTCTCGTTATCCGCCCATTCTAAAAGGAAAAGAGAAGAAGAAGAAGAAGAAGAAGAAGAAAAAAAGATCTTCTCGATATCGCCGCCAATTATCCAGCCATTTCCCCCGCGTCGCAACGTCTTGACTTGCATCGGGACATCCGATATCAACGAGTGAATCAACGAGCGATTTGCGCCGGGGTTGCGAGAAAGCGCGCGGTTCGCTCGTTCCCGGAACGCTCTGGTATGCTAATTGCGATCGTCTCGCGCGCTCGCGAGCATTGTGTCGGTGTATGCGTGGACACCGTGTACGTACACGCACGTTAATCAAGCCGGTGCAACGTTCCACCGATCGTTCTGCTCTTTTTCTCGCTGCCCCCGCCGGCTCCCTCCGCTTTGTCGCTCTCGAAGAGCGGAGGAGAACACGTGGAAGCGCGGAACTCGTTCTAAGGGCGCGGTTACGACATTGGAAACCGATCGAGATCACGTTCACGCTGTTTGGCCAACGATCCCGCACACACAACTTAACTCCGACTCGTTAATTTACCAACTAATTTGTTCGAATGAATCGTCGAACGACTCTCGGTTGCGTCTCGTCTCTTTTTATTTTCTAGTGAAAACGTCACGAAATTCCGTTATTAGATACTCCTGTGGTCAAGTTGATGAAAAAATTTTCCGCGAGATCGGAGATTAAATTTCATTTTCTAGTTCTAAACCATTCTAAATTCCCAGTTAGAGATCTCTACGAAATTTATACAAAGCTTTTTATAAACTTTACACAAGCGTGTAAAAAAAGCCTTATAACTTTATATAAACGTATATGCAAATTTATACAATCGTGTAAAGTTCCCATTTACGTGCTCGTTGGATGATCGCAGTATATAACGATTGAAATGCTGGTTGAATGGGTTTTTGAAGATCTGAAGATAATCGCGTGTATCGTTTTTCATACGAAGGGGAAATTCCTTTGGGGACATTTTGATTGTCGAGGGAAGGACAGAAACGACGCGGAGGGAGAAAAGAAGGGATTTCGTTCGTCAGTTAGGCCACTCAGCAGGGTAGCTGTTTCAAGCGTTTTCGTGGTGAAGTCACTTGGGAAACAGGATCCATTCGAGACAATGGGACACGTAATCTATATCAAAAGAATTCCGAAACACGAAACCTCCTGGAAGGATCACATTCGATCTTCGAATTATCTTCTTGCGTTCTCTCGCAACCATCGGGATCTTCCGATTAAATCTTTCTTCTCATTATACGTGGCTGTGTATAATGTGAGAACCACACATCGAGTGCAATTGTCTTCCGACCAATCGTTCACATTATCCGATTCGCTCGCGTATTTTTCGCACGTTTCACTGTATTCGCGATTTTGCAAATTTTTCTTTTTTTTTTTTAGAAAATTTTACACAAGATTTATCTTCTTTAAATTCGAATCCTCGAACTTCGAAGCAAATAAACTGCAGAAAGATTTTCTGGAAATATAATGGCAATGAAACACGATATATAAATTACAATAAATTGCAATGTTTCACAATCGTTTGTATTACATATTTGTAGTTACAAGTAAATTACAATAGCGTCGTAAATGATTAAAATTTCAAAGAATTATCAGTCACCATCAATCACTGACAATGAGTCACGAAATTCTTCTAATCACACTAAATTCTTAACACTTTTCCAGCAGGATATTTGAAATGACAGTCGCGTGTAAGAAATATTATTTTTGTGTATGTTTCATAAATAATTGTACAATTTTTGTTATTATACCATATTAATTTAACTATTGTAATTTTATAACAATCGAACCATGACCGACGTGACTGACTTCAGACTATCGTTTGAATGAACTTAAAAAATACAGCTATTCTTGTCGAAATTAACATTAACTTTCTATTTGGACAGAAACAATATTTTCGTACGGTTGTCCTAGCGTTAACAAAGTGTTTTCATTTATTTGTTTATATTAATATTTTTGGACAACTAGAATCAAGGATATGATACACACATGTGTGACGTCCGCCTGTGATAGTGTTAAAATTTCTTCCCCATTCGAAGTCGATCTTTCCAAGCTTTCGTCCAAGGATAAGTGTGCCTTCACGCTTCCAGCGAAAACGCCGCGCAGAACGCGAAGGTAACTCGCGCGGCGACAAATTTTTCGCGCGCGAGCGGCGAATTCCACGCGATGCTAATCTAAAGTCTGATCTCCGCTGCGCCGCGGGGCCGGCTTCTTATCTATCTGGCATCACGTGTGTTCGATTGTAGACGAAACAGCGTGTATACATACACTCGCGGTCTCGATCTGCTCGCGAGCCAGGCAGATCTCTCTGATTCGCGAGCGAAGATAATCCACGGTGTGTGTGTGTGTGTGTGTCTCCGCGCGACATACTTATTCAATTAAATCGACGACGATGCACGACGGGCCGAATGTGTCCGCGATATATGACGATCGAGCGGTGGCCTACATCGGCGTAGCTCGATTAATTGCATTCTAATAAACGAATAGATTACGCGGCGATATTTATGACGACAGGCGGCTCACGTGACCGGTGGAATTGTTAATTGAACGTCCGCGGAATAATCGAATATCGTTGTTTACGACATCGTTGCTGGCTGGCGACGAAGCTAGCCAGAAATTAAAAGATGTAACTGCGATTTATAATTGCTGTTAATAAGTGACGAAAAGTGCAAATATTTGGACGAAAATATGTTCTCCAATGGGTGCAGTGAATATTGAAACTTTACTCAGAGTGTTTTTTTTTCTCTCTCTCTAAGCGAAAAAATAAATCGATAGTAAAGAATAAAGTTTCTTCATTTAAGGCTTCGTTTTCGAGAAAATCGTATTCGAATATCTATCAAATGTACTTGAATTTAGCTAATGGCTAGACTGAAATAGAATACGATCATTCTACGTACAGAAGCAAGTCGAAAATTTTTTCCTATTTTTGTACAATATTTTCAAGAAAATCGAGTTTTACAAGTTATTACCAAGACAATTCTCATATCAAAACTTGATAAACTTTCAGACTCGAGTTTCTTAAAATCGAAGCTTTAAATGAAAAAGATTTTTCACATTTATTTTTTACGCGTCTTCTTTGGTTGTATCGTCGAATCGGAAGCACTCTGTATATTTATATCTTAGAAAACAAAAATAAAATTTAAAATCACGATCGTATTCTACGGACATGTTGCAATTGCAGACCGTGTGTTTTGCTCAATTCATTTTCACGATACAAAGTGCAAACTTTTTACCATCTCGTTTCGTTCTTCAGTTTGTTCATCATATAATCGCTCATTGATTCAGTCGTAAATAAAATCACTCGTAAGCTGGTTAACTCAAAAATTCGTTCGTCCATACGACTAACTGGCAGATATAGTAATTGCTAGTAAATAAATCCCAATTCATTCTAGTGTCGATAACCGAATTAGCCAAATAACACGCTGATAATTCTTAATCCCATAACCGCGTATGACGAAATATTTCGTTATGCCAAGAACACTGCTTTTATACATGTATCGTCGTCACGACATAGTTTGTCTCAACGATGAATATTATAGACTATATACTAATCACTGCAACGCGCGACGAATGTCGTCACCTTGTTTGGAAATGATTATTCGATGCAAATATATTTTATAATAATTATTATTATAATAATCACTCGTGCAAATATATTTGAGCGAAAAAATAATTGCTCGATGCAAAATATATTTTGTAACAATTATTTTATTACAATAATTACTCGTGTAAGTATATATTTGCGCGAAAAGATTAAACATCGTTGGAAGAAGCCTCTTACGTGCCATTGACTCTCTATATTTGAGCGTCAATGAAGATATTTTTATCGACGCGGAACGAGGAACGAACTTTGAAACTTGTTGAAAAGTTGAAAAAAATATCTAAACTATCGAAAGTCTCGAGTATTAGCCATGTTAACGACGATTCTCATGTTTCCAACCGTGTGGTTGAAAGATCCAACACCTTATTATCGGAAACATTTTCAGAGTCATTCACGTCAGTCATTCAGTATGCAAGTCGCGGCCACAGGCACGCCTTCACCTTCGAGACAGCGTCTGTGCAACGTCGAAAACTTCTAATCTCTCAGCTAGGGCACACCTCTCCTCGATCGTTTTATTTCTTCACGTTCTCGCTTCTATCTTCAAAGTAATTATACGCCATTGATCGTTATCGAGCGCCTCCAATCGCCCGCATTTTTCGTCCGATTCCGTTTCATTCCGTTCTCTCCGCTCTCTGGATATCTCACGTTGATATGATTTCTACATAACTGTCTATAATACTTCTGTTACTTATGTCTCTCGTGTATATATATTTCACTCGAGCCCGAGTTGTTGAGGTGCATTCTCGTCGATTTCATTTTTTTCTCGCGAGTAATCGCGCAGTTTCCTGCAATTGTACGTTAATGCTCACGCTGTTACAATTTTTACATCGAATCCTCGGCTTACCAGCCGTGTAATACTAATCTCGGCCAGCGCGCCGTTTCGTTTACGTATTCGCAGTTAATTAGACTTCGACCTGCAGCCAGAAGCGCAACGCCGCGTTCAGTCAGTCTCGAGACTTCACGAACGTCAGAACGAAATAATATCATTTCTGCGCACGAAGAAAAAGTTATTGATCGCTGCTTATCGTACGTTCGTCGTTAAATTTTCTTCGAAAAGCAATACCAACGAAACGAAATACTCACCGGACAGCGTGAGAATTACGAATAGAAGCGGACGAGACGGAAGAAATTTCAGTCGATGGAAAATGAAATTAGAAAGAGATCCGGCGAGAACGATTTCGCGTTTCTTCAATTCGCTGCGTGTAAATGAGCAACGTCTGATTCGTCGGTCGTCAAGTTCGACTGAATTACGCGAAACGCGGTGACGATCATCGTTATCTGGATAAGCTGGTAAGGAAGGAACTGCTTCAAGCGCGGTAACTCTATTTTGCAATGTAAATCGTGGCTACATCGTGTTCGAGGTGAAATATTTCAGTCGATAAAAGTGTGCCGCGAGAAAAGTGAAACTGAAATCTAGTGATTTGAAGTCCAGCGAGTCCAGCCACGTCAGCGGAGGCCGATCTTTAAAAGTCCTCCCTCGCCTCGCCGACGCCGAGCGTCTCCCCGATCGAGGCAGCAATTATTAGGAAGGTAATTAATCATATCAAAACGACGTTAAAATTCTCGCGTAGCCGTATCGAAGCTGGAAAAAGGCTGAAAATTACACAGGAATCGACGCGTTATCCGGAGAGAAGTCTCTTGTTGCACAATAATTCAACTCTCGGGAACGCCTCGAAAGTCTCTGAATTATGGAAAAATTGTTCTGATTAGACACCGTCTCGCGTTTAACCCTTTTGCTTCATCGTACTGAATCATACTCTCAACATGGGAATAGATCGTATTTGTATTTAACACCTTTACCGATACTTTATAAGTCCGACGACCGGTTATGAAATAAAAGTCATATTTTTACGAAAGCCATATAGGTGAAATTGTTAATTTAATACACGAAGTAACTTTTCGGTAATAAGAAAAAAATCATACATTTTCATTTATTCTTCTTCTTCTTTTTTTTTCTTTTCTGACACGAGTCAAAACAAAGAATTTTTAAATCGAATTTTCAAACCGCGAATTTTTCGTTCACCGTCGGACGTGGTGCAACTCTGATTTTATTACAAGCTTGTGAATGACTGACTAATGAACACTGTAAGACAAACAAATTCAAAAGCTTAATAATAATTTAAAATCACTCCTTACGTCGAGTCACGCTCAACATTTTTAAATTGCCACTTGAATTGCCAAAATAATAATAATAATAATAACAATAATTCAGAGTGCAAAGGGTTAAACTGGAAACCAGAATTTTTGAAATATCTCATATCAAAAAACTGTCGGTTCCCCGAGAACGATGATCGAAAACTTCAAAAATTCTCGGCAGAACGATCTGAACGAATGCACCAAGGTCTCGATCGTCGACGATAATTGAGATCGGATCCGGCAGCGACCCGCGTTTCGCCAGTCCAAATACGGGCGATCGAGCACGGTCGTCAAATCGAAATCGATGTTTCGGAAGTGGAAGGTGTTGGCAATGTAGCGCAAGTATCATAACCAGGTGGGAGGGACGCGCGGCTCGGTGGGTTCGACTTGACGCGCGATCGGGTCGGGCATCAGTGACTCTTTCTCGGCCGGCAGCATCCGATCGTCCCTCCGAGGCCCCGGTTCTTCAGACTCGACCTCGTGGCCGTGCGCGTGCTCGCGATCGATCGTCGAACGCGCGACATGCGTGACCTATCCACCTGTTCCGCGCGCCGAGAGTTGACCAGTGGCCCGCCGATTTTCGAACCGAGAGAAGTCGTGAACCCAAGGAACACATTTCAGGGACATTTTACTTTTTTTGTGACGACGTGCGTGTGAACGAAGCAGCATGTCCAACTACAAAGTTACTTTCCGGGGAGCAAGAGTCTCCGGATCGAGGGAAGAAGGACAGTTTTGATCGGTGGCTAATTGGTAAGAGGGTTGATTATTTTTCTACCGATTGTGTGTTTGCTTGTACATTTCGGTACGAAAGCGTGATCGTGGATAAAACAGAGGCAGGAAATTGGTCGAGAGGTAGACTTATTATCAGTTCATTCGTCAACTCCTAAGCTAAGGACGTGCGTAGCTGGTGTCTCGCGGTGACTAGCAGCAGGTGGAAACACGACAGGGGCAAAATTGAATGAAGTTTCGAACGTCGTGGCTCATGCCGTTAATATTATTCATTTATGTGCATGCACTCGGGCACCAGAGATGCCGATACATATTTATAACTTGGACAAAGACGAAGCACGCATAAATATTCCACGACGCGAATAACACTGAACAGCTCGGCTGTTATAATGGAATCATCTGTTTGATATCAGAGTTCGATGTTTGAATACGACTCGATCGTACCGTGGATTCTACCTTTCTCCAGCCCTGTTACCCAGTACTCCCCTTTCGGGATGAACCGGAAAGGGTGAAAGTAAAACCGAAATGCGTCTCGGAGCCCGAGGGTAGAGAGACGCACGTGGAAGGGACGGTTCCCGAGTCAGAGGGAGATGACGATCGCGGCGCGCTCGCAGCGGCAAGTAGCTAGCAGGTACAAGAGAGAGAGAGAGAGAGAGAGAGAGAGAGAGAGAGAG